>JBDFRD010588042.1:0-16852 GCA_039654405.1 Bullina lineata | reverse complement strand
AGGACTATTTGTACTATTTCTTGGTACGGATAGCGCGGGGCTATTCGTACCTGTGTACGGATAGTGCCTGCCATAAAATTATTATAAAATGGTGCTTTCGAAGCAAGGAAGGAAAAGGGGTTATAATAATTAGGCTATTAAAAGACGATTCTGGACTTGCTTCTCTCTAGATCTCTGTAATATAAATGTTTGTACTCCTCGGAAAAGTCATTCTAATATCTAGATAGAAAATTAGATTTTAGCTGCCTTTTCAAGGCGTAGGGTAACGGGTATTTTTTAATACAATAAATCCTTTCTGTATAAATTTTCTTCGAGATAACCCCAGATCTAGAGTGTCCTTACCTGTCTAACTACAGCCCTTCCGGTAGACTGCATGTACTTAGGCCTAGATTTCTAGGTCTAGACTCGAGCTTCCTGTAATATAAAAAACAACTGTAATGAATGTATTTCACATTGATGTTAAAATGTATTTGATTTAGAGCACAGAATTTGCCTCCCTTATAGTGCAGGTTATTGTGCCATAACTAGCCAAGATTAGTTACAAATCTGTAAGATTTAGCTCTTGAATTATAATAGTAGTCGTGAATGTTTTAGAAGAAAAACATGTAAGAAAAGATGAGAGAACAAAAAACCCCAGTTCAATCAGAGGAAGGTCTAGTTGTAGATTAACTACACAATTCACAGCAACCAGACCAAGTGATATTGATCAAGGGAAAACTGTGTAGATCTGATAATACTCTTGATTTTAGTTTCTGTCTATTTTTTCGAGTGCACTCCTGGGGAACCATCAATTCAAATGTTGATTCAGAAGAGATTCACAACGTAATCCTGAGACTTAAGGGTTATTATTTATTTAACCTTGATTTTGGTACATGTATCATGTTTGATGAAATAATACTCACTGATCGACACAGAGGATTTTATTTTGTAAAAAAAAATGTGATGACAAACATCACAGTATTGTCACAAAGCATTTCTGACATGATGTTCTTATACTGAGAATACTTCTAAGTTGTTTTTGTTTTCAAAAAAACATAAAGTTAGAGCTGCATAAAGAATTTTGAGTGAGAGAGAAAAGAAAGAATAAATAAAGTGACTTGTCTGAGGATGATCAATTAGATTTGATTTTTAAATTTCATAAAAATCAAGTATTGTCTCACAATCCTTCATATTCTTTTGGAGAAAATATCAAGCAGAAGTTTTTTTATGCTTAATATTGTCACAGATGTAGTGGCATTTGTCATTCCTGTCACCATGTCTAGTTTCATGGTGCAAAGTTGAATGGATGATTGAGGTCTGATGATGTCAGTAGACTTCATAATATTTAAGTACAAAATGTACAAAGTATTATTATAATTTAATTAAATCAGTGTTTTAAACAGTTAAGTGTTGATCCTTATTCACTGTCAAGTAAGAATAGAATTTCAGTGTAACAGAATGTATTTTCATTGTGTCGGAATTTGCAGGCCTCAATTCAAAAATTGCTTTCATAATTATATTATTTATAATCTAACTACACAAATATGTATGGTGGAAAGTAAATAATATTTAGTACAAGAAAAAAAAAATAATTTCTGTAATTGCAATGAGTCTCAGCTACACTGTTATGTCAGTGTCAGGATAAGTCTTTCATTCATGACAATAGAAAAATGAGAACAATATTGTCTGTATTTAATCTGAAACAGGAACTCCCTTGGATTGTGTAACTTCTAATGTATTTCAAGTAGAGCTCCCACTATTGTGGCAGTCACTTCTACCACAACGAGTAGAGAGATAAGATTTACTATCTGGCATACCCTGAAGTGTGTAGGTCCCTTTAAGACCTATGAGGCCCGTAGACCCGGAGCTTATCCCGGTGTCTGTCGCGTGAAGTGGACCAGATTATTTTTACTTCATCTCCTAGTGTATAAAATGTAATTTGTACAAAAACAGATTGCATTGTGTGTGGGTGTTCTTTTATCTCAGTACAGGTCATCAAGCCTTAGCGGTGAGTCAGTGAAATGAACCATTTGTTAGGAAGCTGATAAGTAAGGCTATTAATAGTCAGTCACTGAATGGCAGATCCATCTGTTGTGCTACTTGATAGTCTCTCATTGTGTGGATCTCTTTCAGTGGGAGAGAAGCAGCTGAGAAGATATCACCATGTGTGCTTTTAGGCTTGTCACATTTTCATCGTAAACAAAGAGGAATCTGAATTCAGAAATGGCAGAGACTTCATTATCTGTTTTGATGAAAGAAATTGGAGAGGCGCTCAAGTTAGATGATGACTGTCAAGAAAAGGTAATCTGGTTGGGTTTGTTTTGTTTTGTTTTATATTTAAAAGAACAAGAAATTAACAACAGCACTATGACTTTATTTTTTTAATAATTATTGTTTTGAACCAATTTTTAATTACTTTTTTTCTGGGTTTTTTTTTTTTATTAACTCATTTTTTTGTCTCCAAGAGGATTAGGTGAGATAAATGTTGGCATGAGATGGGGGAGAAAAGGTCAATCAAGGGAGTTGTTTTTTTTTATTTGTTTGCAGCACAGAATGAATTTTCTTATTATTTTCTTCTGTTCTGTATTTCTCAAATATGGACATTTTAAAGTTAATAGATGACATGATAATTTCTTCAAGGGAACATCCTGGTAATTTTCTTTTTCATTTCATTAGTAGCATTCCATGATACTTTGAATCTTGAAACATGTTTAAAAATCTGTCTCTGAGATTAAAGTTAGGTTTTAGCCTGAAATGGATTATATTAAGTACATATATGTTATGTAGGAATCTGGTAATCATTTAGCTTTATTATGGAAACAGAAACAAAAAGGATCAATAGAAATGCAATTGTCAGTACAACAGCTAGTTCTTGATTTACTGTGTTTCTCTTATATATAGGATATGATACTGTGCTTCATATCAATCTGTTGCTTCTAACCATATTAGCAAGAATTTCAAAGTGTCTAAAGTATTCATCTTCAAGTCCGAGTTATTCAACAAATTATGTTCATCTATGATGAGGACATAAGGGTAATGTTTTGGGTTGAGGGCTTCTGGCAAAGCCTCATATTTATTTATTAAAAAGTTCAGGTTTCTTTGCTTACAAAAATGCGTCAACAAATTACATCTAAATGGAAATTTATGTATTCACTGATCATAACCCTGAAATTAACACTTTGTTTCACCAGGATGCCTATGTGAAATATGTG
The DNA here is from genome assembly GCA_039654405.1 of Bullina lineata. Lineage (NCBI taxonomy): Eukaryota > Metazoa > Mollusca > Gastropoda > Bullinidae > Bullina > Bullina lineata. The sequence continues at coordinate 13,661 of JBDFRD010588042.1, read as the reverse complement.
GGATGTATTTACAAGATCACAGCTAATCTAATACTGGCTATCAAGCTGTCAGGTATTACAAAATATTAGATATGCAAGTATACTGTTTGTCTGTGTTGTCATGCTATCATGCGAAAGAGAGACAGGTGGGACGGGATGAAAGTGAGTTTTACAGCACAGGAAAGGGAAAAAGCGAGAGACAGACACTGACAGATGGATGGATGGATGAATAGATAGACAGATAGAACTGAGTGGATGGAGGGAGGGAAGGAGGAAGGTGAGAGAGGTGGGGGCCACTTGGAATTGATATGGAGACTTATTTTGTCATGCTTAATAAGCATGAGCCTGCGTTGATGAAAGGATATCATCACGTATTGCCCTGACAGTGAAACAGCTGTTGCCTTTTTTCTCATACTCCGTATTCGTCTGACATTTGAATTATTGGTTGTTGTTGATGTTGTTCTTGTTTTTGCAATGACCAACATGAATTCAAGAAAGGCTGTATGTTTGGTGAACTTGCCATATACGTTTTGAAAACATAAATATATTAAAAAGAAAAAAAAAGACAATTATTATGAAGGGCTTCTGACAAAGGCAGTTCTACTTAATACTCACTGAGGAGGTAATGAAGGAATTGATGAATGGTAAGACCTGTCTGGGAAGATATTGAAATGATTCCCATAGCTCTGCACAAACTATATGCAATCTTTATTTTTTTTTTTATTTGTTAAATTATAATATTATGTATTTGTTTTCGTTTTTGTTAAATGGGGCAGTATCACTTCTTTGATGAATTAGCAAGCATGAGGTTGTGTGTTTGAATGCTATCTGTGCTAGGCCTGGTGCTGTGTCCTTAACCTTTACCGACACATATTAATTAAAAATTATATCAGCCACTCGTAGGTTTGTCTGACACACTGACTCACATTTCTTCTCTGTGAATCATTGGGTCTATTTGACCCACTTGTGGTGAATGTGCGGTTCCCATAAATTCCTCTTTGGAAGTCACTGGGTCAAATCGGTCCCACGTGTGTCTGAGCGAATGAAATGTTGTTTGATAATTTTGGGGAAAAAATTATTTAAAAAAAAAAAAGTTATAAATACAACAAAATGAATTACAACACAACATGTACAAATGGATTATAGAAGAATACAAGGAGTCTCATGGTTTAATTTTCTTTATAAAAGTTGTCATCAATTTTTTGCTACATGTACGGGTCAATTAGACCCACGAATGACGGAAAAGGTTAAGAAAGATATTTCACACAATTTTCCTCTCGGCACCCAGGTGTGATATGGGTGCCTGTATTGTTCTGTTCGGAGAAAGTAGTTTAATAGTACATTGAGTTTATTTTGTGTCATTCCATCTGACTTCATAGTACTGAAACCAGGGTAAGGTCTGGCCCTTTGAAATAAGGGGACTTGAATGTTTTTGCTCAATATTGACAATAAGGCATCAGAATGGTTTTTAAATCGATCACGATTTGACTTTTTTTTAAAAAGTCAAGAGAGATAATCCTAGTATCCAGAAAGCATTAATTTTGCCCTTATCGGAGTATGTATGATACAATATTGTTCCTTGTTGGAATGGGCTATTTTCCCTTGAGAATATGTCATAGATAATAACAGAGTGAATATTAACAAATGGATTAATGATAGGAAAATAATTTGTTGATTTCAGGTGGAGATGTGGCCTTTGGCAGCAAGACATCCAGACAAGTAAAGCTGCTGCAGCAATGTGTGGATCGTGTCTCAGCGCTTGTGGAGAAAATGGGTTTGTATACTTGCATCTTCTCTAGAAATCGTAATGTCATCACAACGCATTTCTGGCTAATATTAAACTGAGTAAAAATATTTGTATGCTCTGAAGACTGGCAGTGACAAAAATAAAACTTAAATTTACTGCTTATGATTTTTAGATCTAACCACTTCAGCATGATTATTCTATCTGTGAATAACATAATTCAATGTTTGCTGGGGGGGTGGGGGGGTTATTATGTTCTCTTTGTAGGTAAAATTAACTGAACTAAAATCAAGGCCGCTATTCTGGGATTACATGGCATAGTTGCTCCAATTAGGTTGTATTCTGAGGTTGCTGGACCCCAATCCTTATTGCAACCATGTTGTGTTCTTGCAAAACAATTCTGCTGGAGAAGAAAACGAGATTAACGTACTTTATTGAAACTAAAGTGTGCTTTGACTCTTTGTATCTCATAAGTCTTGAAGGAATTATTATGGGATTTTATTTTCCATTTAATATTAGCACTTTAATCAAATTCTACAACTGCTGTCCCATTTGTAAACATTTGTTAATGTTTACCCTTCTCTGTGACTTTTATCTTCTTTTTTGGCTGTGAATGATGCAGATAGGACTGGGAGCACTCATTTATTGAGTTAAAAAAAAAAAGGAAAGAAGACTAATTATTTTCCAACTAAATATAATTGTCGTTCTAGCAAAAAAAAAGAGAAGAATATTAATATCGCAGAGTTAGAATAGAATTAATACTTTTTGTTTTTATTTCTAGTGTCTGACAGTGGTTCAGTTAGTTCTGCAGCCACCACTCCAGTCTCACCACCGTTTCCTTCACCTTTGACACCAAGCCAGGGGTCAGAGTTCAAGGATTCTCAACCAAAATCCTTCCCACCTTTGCCATTGTCAAGCTGTGGGTCAGGTGAGTAGTTTGAATGTTTATGTTGGCAAACTTAACTAATTTCTCTTGAAATAATATATAATTATGATTTTTTTTTTTACCTGAGATAGTTCAAGAAATAATGTACAGGGCATTTATTTTCATGGGTTTGCCATGGATTTCAGGAAAACTTGTTGCAGCTACTGCTCCTTGATTATTTTCATTATGTGATATGACCCAGAGGGTATGGAGTATAATAAAATCACATTGCATTGTTCATAGAACAGACAGGGAATTTAACTTCACATCTAGTAACAATACCAGTATAAATTAGTAGTTGCAAATATTAAACTCATTTCCTGACAAACAATTTTACCAGTTTTTATGATATGATTTGATTTTGAAAGAGCTTCTCTGTCAAAAAGCATTTTTTATACACACATATATAAACTTAAACTGCATATGGGCCTATATAAATTCTAAACATACATTTAATATCTCTTCCATACAGTCAGTTCCTCACTGACACCCACTGCAAGTTCTAGTCCTATTATTTCCACTGCTGGAGTCCGATCAGAGAATCTAAGTCCATGGGGAGACCAGAGACACCCACAGGATCTTTCCTCCAGGAGGATCAATGTCAATGTTCCTGTGCCTGCTTTACCAGAGGAGAACAACCCCCATTCTTACAGTGCTTCAAAGTAAGTACTGGCTTTGTTGTAGCAGCAGCTTTGTTGGATTAAAGTTATAGAAAAACATTATATTGTATCCCCTTTTTTTTTCCTGTGGCATTTGTTCTTGTTCATCTTTATTCATCTGTTGAATTCAACTGAAGCATTAATTTGTTGTGGCAGCAAATTTGATTTGGAGTAAAGAAAGAAATTTTATTTCAATCCTTTTTTTTTTTCCGCTAAGCAATTAATGTATTCATATGTTGCATTCTCCTGAAGTAATTAATTTGTTATAGCAGCAAATTTGATTTGGAGTAAAGAACGAAATTTTCTTTCATTCCTTTTTTTTTTTTTTTTCTTTTGCTGTCGACTTTGTTCTTTAGGAGTTAATGTATTCATCTGTTGCATTCTCCTGAAGTACTTATGGTTTAGTAGTATGAAGAAAAAATTTAAGCTGTAGTCAGGGATTAAATATTAAAAGAAAAGATTTAAGTTTTCCTTTGTTCAAGGGGTGATCTTAGTGTTCTTGTTTTTATTCATTCAAGTTTCTGTGTTTTATTATGTTACAGATTTGGTAGCTTTAACATCTTTTATGTTGAGGGTGCTTGATCTGTTTGTATAGAAATAAACTGTTTTGTCTGGGAAAATGAACATAACTTCCATGTTTAGACAAATTCGAATACATATTTTTGTAAGTGTCAGCTACAGCAGCATTTATCTACTCCAGTGCCTTATTTTTCATGTTTTATATACCGGTATATAATTAATGCCTTACTTTTCATGTTTTATATATATAATTATTACTGTCACAGGGCCAAATCCCTGACCCCAATGGAGATGGCCCATAAGCGGAACCAGTCTCTCATGGTGGCCTACAGGGCAAGAATGAACCGCCTGAACAGATCAGACTTCAATGCTTTTAACTATGTGAGTCCTGCGGATTTCTTGCTTTTTGCTTGTGATTTCCTGAATTGTAGGCTTCATATGTACAAGGAAGACGTTTCTAATGTCTTGATGTCGCACTTAAGGTACTTTGTTTGTTTATTGTATTTTGAGTATTTTTATTGAGATTTTGGCTGAAAACATGTGTTATTTTAAGTATCATTTGAGTAGGTTGTGTAATGTGTCCTGTTATACATTTTAGGAGCTTTGACTGTTCAAATGAAAAGAAAAATAACTTTATGTCTGTGAGTGTGAGTGTAAGTAAGTAAGTAGGTATGTGAGTGTGTGTGTGTGTGTGTGTAAGTAAGTAGGTATACATATTATATATGTATGTCATTGTGTGTGTGTAGGTAGGTAGGTAGATGAGTGTGTGTGTAATACATCAGCACCTCCTGGCCTATCCTTAGTAAATCTAGTCAAAAGCAACAACATAAAAATATGACCTTTTTTTCTTTTTCTCTTTCCATATCCACGTGCAGAGTTTGACCATACAGAGGAAGATGGCAGAAAACTTGGCAATAGCCCAGGCTCAGGAAGAAGTGGTAGGACTGGTTATTTTTTTTCCTCAAAATATTTATCTTGTTCTTATTGATTGTAATATTGTTATAGAGTTCCTGCATTGTTTTGTCACCATCAAATTTCAGTTTATATTCTACAGCCTTCTTAATACAAATGTGACAGTTTGAGGGCCTTTTTATTTTTCCTGACTGTCCTACAATTTGATTGCTCAACAGCTCAGTATCATACTCTAATTCATATATCATTACTTTTATAACTCATATTTTTTTATAACAAGTCTGGGTATATGTAGTTGTTTCATTTATAGTTTATTTCTGTTACATCAAACAGTAGGTTAGTGGCATTATTATCTTTTTTTTTTAGTTTTACAAGCAATTTCATTTTAAGTATAAGAGGGAATTGGGCTTATTTTTTGCCATTTAACACAGAGAATTTTTTTTTTTCCTTTTTCCATGTTCGTCTTCTGAATACTGTTTTGTCCTTGCAGTTAGCCAAGAAAATGGAGGCACGACAGCAGCGTCTTGAGCAAGAAGCAGCCAGGTAAGTAATAAAACATTTCTTCATTTTCTCTTCTTTTGAAAAAAAGATGTTAGAATTTGTAGTGCTTACTTTTGATGCCATGTGAGTGTGACTGAAAGGAGACATAAGATTGTAGGTGATTGTTTCAATTTCTTCAATCTGCTTGTCATGTCAATTTTTTTTTTCCCTTAGCACTGAACCACCCTTTCTAACTCAACATACCTTTTTAAGATCAATTCTCTGCAATTATCTGAACAACAGTAAATTTGTTATATCTCTTTTCAAGGAAACGAGAAAACACAACCAAATGAAGCTATCCCGTAAAAATACACAAAGACAAACCAATGTTCGACATTTCTGTCTTCAAAGGATGTTGACTTTCTGTATTTTCACGGGATAGCTTCATTTTGGTTGTGTTTGCTACTTTGCTTTTTTTTAGCTTCCCTGCAGCTTTCAGTCACTTTTTTGCATGTATTGCTCATTTCAAGCAGCATTTTTCAGCACCAAACCTAGAATAAGTATTTGTTACATTTTGACTTTGTTTGGGGAGTGGGGGGAGGGCGTGTGTGTGTGTGAAGAAACTGCCCTCTTAATATTTATCTTTGTTGTAAGAGGTGTGGAGTATTCAGTTTTTCCAGTGAATGCACTTACTTTTGTTTCCAGGAGGTTTGCATCTCCCACAGGGATGACCGAGGAGGAGCAGGAGCAAAGACATATTTATAAAAAGATCCTGGAATATGAGAACGAAGCGGTAATCTAAACATTATCTAGATGTCTTTCAATATTTGTCTGGGCTTTTGTCTCAGTTTCAGCATTGGTTAATTAAATGTTGTGTTGATTTTCCTGCTAAGTCTGTTGAATGATATTTTTCTGTTGGAAAATGTACTTTTTTTTAAAACGATAGCTCGTTTGATTGAAGTGTTAGATATTGTTCCCAAGATAATTTGGAATGAAGCATGCTTTTTTTTCCATATTTTTTTGTGTGATGGTTGAATTTCTTTCTTTGCTTTATTTCCTAGTCAAATAAACAATACACTTAAAACTGATTTTTTTTTTTAAGCATATCGGAGTGAAAAGTACAGAAACACAAATGAAATGGACGAAAAAAAAAGAAGAGACAGAGAGAAACAGGATGTCATCAAACTGCCTCATGATGTGTTTCCAGAAATGTATCAAACTGTATTATGATATTTCCAGAAATTTAAGAAACTGTATTATGATACTCCCAGAAATTTATCAAACTGCGTTACGATATTTCCAGAAATTTATCAAACTGCATTACGATATTTCCAGATATTTACCAAACTGCATTACGATATTTCCACAAATTTACCAAACTGCATTACAACATTTCCACAAATTTACCAAACTGCATTACGATATTTCCAGAAATTTACCAAACTACTTTATTATATTTCCAGAAATTTACCAAACTACTTTATTATATTTCCAGAAATTTACCAAACTGCCTCATTATGCGTTTCCAGAAATTTATCAAACTGCCTTAAAAATGATATTTCCAGAAAGTTACCTAACTGCATTACAATATTTCCAGAAATTTAACAAACTGCATTACAATATTTCCAGAAATTTAACAAACTACTTTGTTATATTTTCAGATATTTACCAAACTGCCTTGTGATGTGTTTCCAGAAATTTACCAAACTACCTCATGATGTATTTCCAGAAATGGCTGCAGACTTGGCGTAAGAAATTGGAAGCAAATCCAGAAGATCCAATCCTTATAAGTCAATTGGTGCAGGAAATCTTGCGCTGCTCCGACCACCCATTCACAGAACTGCTGCGCAAGTACCAGTTCAAGATCTATGAGAGGCTGTACCCTCTTGTTGCAGGCAAACATGACCATCTTGCCCAAGTGAAGGTGAGTAAATGAGTGTAAGACTGGTGGATGGATGAGATGGTGTGTTTCTGTTGTTATTTTTGTCGTTGCTGTTGCATTGTAGCTTCTGTTACTGTTGGGATAATTTCTTCTCTACAAGTCATTGGGTCTATTTGACCCACTTGTGGCGAATGTGTTGTTTCCAATAAATTCCTCTTTGGAAGTCATTGGGTCAGATCAGCCCTACGTGTGTCTGAGCAATAAAATGTGGTTGTTTGATAATTTTGGAGGAAAAAAATTATTACAAAAAAAAACAGTTACAAATGCAACAAAAAGAATTGCATCACTACATGTACAAATGGATGATAGAAGAATACAAGGAGTCTCATGATTTAATTTTCTTTTATTAAAGTTGTCATCAATTTTTTGCCACATGTACGGGTCAATCAGACCCACGTGTGGTGGAAAAGGTTAAAGTTCCCTCTCCATGCAGTTCCTTATTCAAGGGAATGGGCAATTTTAATGTACAGTTTTGTGAGCATGATATTCTTTAATTATATGTGTGCTTGTAGGTATCTTTGTGTAAGAGAATTTGAGAGAAGGACTAGGTGCTTTTATTGTCCATTAACTTTTCATACCTCAGTACATGTGTGTCAACGCAAGAAAATGCAGAAATTTTATGTAAAGAAAGATATATTGAAAATCATGCATTTTTGTTTTGCTCTGATGTTTATTATATAGCAGAATCGTTGTTTAGTGAAAGTGTAAAGAGTTTGAAAGAACATTATATATATGTGTATGACCTTCCACTAATTTTTTTTCCAATGAAACCTTTCATTATGAATGTGAAGGACAGAAAAGAGGAGAAAAAAAAAAGAATGTATTTATAGTATAAAAAAAAAAAAAGTTAAGTTCCTTCAAGGCCATGAGGCCCATAGAGCCAGAGCGTATCCTTGTTTCAATAATGTGAAGCAGAACAGATTAACTAACCTCATCTCCTAGACAGGACGCTAGTCTGTCGTAGGTTTACTTCCCATGCAGAATCTGCCGGTACCCAATTCGCACCTGGGCGGGGAGAGCAAAAATGGTGTACAGTGTCTCTCCCAAGGACACACTGTCATCTCCCGGATCGGAACCCTGGACTCTTGGATAAGGAGTCCAACGCTCTAAACATTTGGCCATCGCACCACCATGTGTTTATATTTTGATATTTTTTGTTTCAGGTTCCTCTTCCACAAGAACAGTGGCCGACAGAAGAAGAAGTATCTGACATTCTGAAAGAGTGCAGACTGTTCTCTCCACAGTCACCCGGAGTCCGGAGTCCAAGGAAAAGTCAATCTGAGCGATCGAGGACTTCGTTTGGTGAAGGCGAGGAGAAGAAGAGAAAAACGAGCGCAGAAAGGGATGAAGTGACTGTCATGGAGGAAAAACATGATGGAGAGACAGATGGTAGTGAAAGTCTAACCAGGCTTGAGTCAACAGGTTCTAAGGAAGAACATTCAGACTCTGTGTTCATAGATGGAGATGAGGTCAAGGATTCTCAGGATAGAGCTAGTGTCAGTGAATCAAAAGAGAACAGGTTGCCATCGTGGAATGATCCTCTGAGCGTAAGGTCCGATTCAGAGCATCATCTTGATATGGAGAGAAGCAAAGATATGTTGAATGACAGTGATGGAGTCCGAAAAGCAGCGGATGAAAATGTTTGCAATGAAGAGAGTGGTGCTATTTGCGATATTCAGGACAAGAATGAAATCTGTGATAAAGATTCAGAAGGAAAGACTATTGAAACTCTCCCTTCAGATACTGCATGTGAGGATAGTTTGACCGAGAAACGTGAAAACAGCAAAACAAAGAATGACTCAAAAGATTTAGGTGTGCCTACCTCAGCAAAGTCTGAATCAATTGAAGAAAAGAAGTCACAAATTGAAAGGGAAGAAGATGAGAAAAGTACAATTGAATATCGTGATACAACTACCAGTATGAAGGGCTCTGCTACAGAATCTTCTGATGAGGAAACAATCAGTCATAGAAAAAACCTGGTGGATATGACAGAAGATACAAAGGACAGGCTGAAAGAGGCTATGGACAGAGGAAGCCAGTTGAAGACTCAGTTGTCGTGGCAGCGGAAGCAGGCCCAGATGCTCATGCGACAGGTGACGAGAGATTATGGGAACTACAACCAAGAGAACTTTGATGACTTATTTGACGATGACAGCAGTGAGGACTCTGATGAAGGGAATGCTTACCATGCTCTTAGTAGGAGCATGAGTCACCAGCCAGTCTCCGGGAGTACCAGAGAAGAAATTCTGGACGTTTCGTTTCAGAGCTTGCCTATTCCTGTGAGCGATAGAGCAATACAAAAGGATGAAAAAAAATGGAGAGAGTTGAATCTTGAGGCTTATAAGCGACACCTCAAGAGCATTGCCGAAGATGTGCATGGATTTCTTGGTGAGATTTTATTTTTGCATACTGCTGTTGAATGAAACATTGGCAGACATGCCAACTTTATGGGGAGCCATCGGAAATTATATATGGTTTATGGGCAATTATGGCCAAACTATGGGGAAGATATATGCTTTTATATATCATTGCCACTGTGTTCTTCATTGTCTGGCGTTATTCGTGTAGGCAGTAAAATTAATCTTTTGGGTCCTCATTTTACTTAGAGTTCAGCTCGTGATTACCCCAAGCTTCAAATGGGGTTGGCATGTCTGCATTGGATGTCCCAAAAATATTAGCCACATCTGAATTCTATCAAAGTAATTTTCATTTAAGCTATTATCATCCTAGAACATTTTCCACATCTTGATGCAACATGTTTTATGCTGAAAATTGCCTTTGTTTTATTTTCATGGATTCTTTGGTAAACAGTTAACAACAGTCACCTTAAAATATTCGTTAAAGAGTACATTAGAACTTGTGGACATGACGCTGTCATGTGGCCCAGCTGTAAAAAGAAAAGTTTTGAAATCTATTTCTCAAAAAGATAACCAGAAAATTTCCAAAATGAGGGATTGTTTTTAGGTTGGGATTTGAGTTTTTATGTTTTGTTACTCTTATGTGAAAACATTTACATAATAAATATGAAATAATGAGGACATAATTGTTTTTTTTCCTTATTCATAAAATACTAAAATATATTTTCTTCTTGTTTGTTTTTCTTTGTCCTTATTCATGAAATACTAAAAACATTTTCTTGTTGTTTGTTTTTCTTTGTCCTTTTTCATAAAATACTAAAATATATTTTCTTGTTGTTTGTTTTTCTTTGTGTTCAACACAGAGAAGTTACTAGTGATGATGACCATTGCATATGAGCCCCTTGATACACCTGTTGGCAAAGACCAGTGCGCGGTGTCACTAGAAGAGCCATTCTTCAAACCTATTTGGAAGACACTGCTCACCCTATTTCAGTAAGGTTTTTTTTGTTACCTTAGCTCTGTTTTTCTTAAATTTATGTACAGGCTTGTATCTTGTAAATGTGAGTACACTGCATCTATACCTTTAAAAGAATTTTTAAGTGGTAGTGTTGCATGAAACATTTATTGTGGCATCTGAACAGTTTCTGTGATTCTATTCATTTTGTACATTCTTATTTTAACGTAATTAAGGTAGTAAAGCCTGCAAATAACTCATTGACCTATAATTTATATTTCAATTTCATAATTTCCACAGCCTTTCATCATTCCTGCTACTTGACTTACTTGACTTAAATCTATTTGCTCCTTGTGGAGCATAAGGCCGCAAATTCATGCTACTTAATGCATGAAATTTCTCATTACCATCTTTCATAGGCCATTCTCATTTCTTTCTTTTCTTTTCTATTGTTTTTGTGTTCTCTTTCCTTTCTGAATTTACCCATTTCGTTAGATTTTTTTGAATTGAAAATATTTGTGTATCTATTAATACATTGTGAAATAGATAAATGATACATTTGGCACTTTACGCTTAATGCTTCTAGCTTTCTTTTTTTTTCTCTTTCAGAGTTGTCAATCAAAAACAAGAACTGATCTTGGCTTGTGTGATGACTAAATACTCCTCGGTGACCCCTGAAGACATGGAGGTGTCTAAAAAACTCTGGCTGAAGGACCCGGCATGTGAGGAAAAACCATACCAAAGGGCCATAGAAGAGCTGTGCCAAGTTCAGAACTATTACACAATGCTCAGCAAACTGGACTGTGTCGGTGAGAAATGTTTTACTTTATATTTATACAAGACTATGGCTGAAATCTAGGTGGCGTGGTGGCTCGTTATACCACCATTTTTTGGTTTGCCCGGTATAACAAGGTTTCACTGTATATACAAATTCTGGATTTGGCTGTTTTGAGATACTCAAAATTGAAAGTGCCTAGTGTTTTTTTGTCGTTTGTGTATTCATTTCTTCCTTGATTGACACGGGCATTTTGTGCCTATAAAAGGGAATGAACTCAAACCGGGCCAGTTTGTTTAAATGCATATTTTAAACATTTTTATTGGATGAAGTCTTTTTACACAATGTCATTGACTGTATGCTTAAATTTCACCTATAAGATTATTTTTAGAAATTTCGGATTTGGTCGTTTTGTGCCCGACACCATCGATAACAGCAAAAAACTTTTTACTTGTAAGTAGTAAAACACAGATTTTTTTTTCATCCTTTCTTTTCCAATAGTGAAAGTTTGTCGGCTGATCTGTGAGTGTGTTGATGATTTCTATGGGTCCAAAGACAAAGACAGCACTGTGGGAGGAACACCAAAGAAGAAAGCTCCTTCTCTGTAAGTTATTTTCACATCAGTTAGTTATCAATGAAGCTTTATCCTAGGATTTTAGTACTTCAAAACTTTTTCAGTAGCATCCTTTAGTACCTGATCATGATAAGAGAGAGCTTTTTTGTTTGATTGAATACAGTATGATTATTGGAGTTTGTTTGTATTTATGTAATTAGTGGGTTAAGTTGTATTTTTTTCTTTAACGAGTTAGGTTTCTCTCTTTATTTTAATATTTCAAGATCATGTAAAGAATTTTCCATTCAGGTAACTAAATTCCGATTTGTTAATTCTGTGTTGTTCTTTTTTTTTCCTTTTTTTTTTAACGGCGATCTGTCTTTTTCTGTGTCAAGATTACTTATAGAGATATATAAGTTACTACAAGGCAGCATCATCTTATTGTCCTTATTAGCAGCAGCCTCCTTACTATCGAGCATCTTATGGTAAACTGTGCAAGCAATTCCTAATTAACATCAATACTCTTGACTTTTGAGTTGTTGTTTTTTTCTCTATTGTATTTTAAGTGGAGCTGATGACCTGTTGCCTATCCTGAGCTATGTGGTGATTCGGAGTTCCTTGCCAACACTAGTGTCTGAATGCCAGGCAATGTCTGAGTTTATTCACGAAGGGTGAGTAATGTTATGTGAAAGTATTGTAAAGGTCCTTTAATGCCTATGAGGCCCATAGAGTCGGAGCTTATCCCGGTTTTAGTAACATGAAATGGAACAGATCATTTCTGTCGTAGGCATACTTCCCCAGCAGAATTTGCCGGTACCCAGTTCGCACCTGGATGGGAAGAGGAAAAATGGTGTAAAATGTCTTTGCCAAGGTCAAAACATGGTCATCTCCCGGATTCAAACCCTGGATACTTGGATTAGGAGTCCAACGCTCTAACCATTCAGCCACCGTGCCACAATGTGGAAGTATGTATTGTACATATTGTTACAGAAGGATGCCAACAAATTGTTACAAGGCACTCATTGCTGCGGATTCCTCAAGGAATATTAGAGGCAGCGGCAGATGCAGACCACAAGAGACAGGGAAGTGTTATATTATAAATGTGAACAAGGTCCTATGGATGGTAGGACACACTTGGCAGGAAATGCCAAAGGTTGCCCAAGATAGTTGCCGAGTTTACATTGTAATAATTATTACCTGCTTGTTGATATCACGAGTCCGGAGATTAGACAAAAGAGTGAGGCTTACAATAACTATTATCAACTGAAGCTAATACACACACATATAATTCTTTAATTTCAGGTACGTGATGGGAGAGGAAGGCTATTGTTTGACCACTCTAAGGACAGCCCTGAGCTACGTGACATCACTGTTTGTGTCAAGACAATTTGGCCACCAGGACCCTACTTCTGAATAGAGAAACTGTGGTTTGGTAGCGATTCATGTCCTGGTATTTGTTTCACTTTAAAAGCTGCAGTGTACTCTATGATACAGGTCAAATGAAGGATAATATGTCATATTAATAATGCTGATGGATATTTATTTTACATGCAGTTGTTTATTCATTTATTATGATATTAAGTATGTTGCTGAAAAGGGTAAAAAGTGTTAAAAAAATATTTTAGAATGTTTTATATATATAAACAACCCAGTTTGATACTAGTCCACTGATTCACTAGTGTGGTGGCCGAATGGTTAGAGTGTTGGACTCCTAATCCAAGGGTCCAGGGTTCAAATCCGGGACGTGACTGTATTGTGTCTTTCAGAAAGACACTTTACACCATTTTTCCTCTCCCCACCCAGGTGCGAATTGGGTACCGGCATATTCGGCTGGGGAAGTAAGCCTACGACAGACTAGCGT
>JBDFRD010587931.1:0-16853 GCA_039654405.1 Bullina lineata | reverse complement strand
TAGTAGTAGTAGTAGTAGTAGTAGTAGTAGTAGTAGTAGTAGTAGTAGTAGTAGTAGTAGTAGTAGTAGTAGTACAACAAACAAACTAACAAACGACAAACTATCCTTTAAAATCTCAATCTACCATTTTAAGCTGATCCAGCGCTGGAACTCAAACCGGACATCAGACCATGATCCATAATTGTGACCGCAAGGGCAACGGAGTTCCGAACGCGAGGCCCTGGGATTTGCCTTACGAAAGATGATTTTGTGGTCCATTCTGTTTACACCAGCAAAATAGTGGCCAGTCATATATTATTTGAGGCCAAAATACATACAATTCTAGTCAAACAATGAAACTGCTGAGGCCAACATCCTTTTTTTTTAAATATGAAAAGAGCTGAAACAGAATATTATTACAAAGTTATCACAATGTGATACACACATTTTATGTGTGGCCACTGGGCCAAGTGGACGAAGATATTTTGTAGCGCTTCTTATTTATTCTTGGCTGCTTTATCCTAGTAATTGTCACCTCGCTCATGAAGTCATCAATCAACAAGATGAGATGCTAACATTGCGCCGCGCACATCCTCCACAGAGTCTTGAATTTTATTCCGCAGTTTTTCCAATAACATTTTAGATCTACCTGATTAGTGCACACTCATGTTACTGGATTCACAAAGTGTGAATCTTTGACATGTGATGCCATCATGTGATATGGAGGCCAAAGTGGTGGAACTTGAAATTATCTGTGGCTGGCACTTACTTGAATTTTCCATTCATAACTTAATTAAGAAAAACAAAAACAAAGAAAGATAAAAGGAATAAATAGAAAAAAAAGAAAGAAAAAAAAGTTAATTTGGTTGATGACAATCACCGTAAAGCACGTGCTAATGTGATCAAACAAGAAAGCGGATTCGCATTAGGCAGTCCCTAGCCCTACTTGGATTTTTCATTCACAAACAATATGGCGTGAGTCTACATCCAGCGTCTTGTCTTTGCTGCACACCCAGGCCTAGTAGGCCTACTTCGCTTGTATTTTGAATTAAAACTAGGAAGATCTACATGCATCTTACAAAATGACTAAAGTACCGGTATCAAAGTCTTGTTGCAAATATTGTTAAATGAGAAAGTTATAAAACAAATTTTTATAAGGAATGCCACGTGATGTATACAAGGTGTCCCCAGGTCACATATATCAACGGTTAGTCAATTAAGAGAAAATAAGTGTATAAAATTGTATTTTTAGGTCTCCTTCGGTTGAAACACACTCTCACTAATTCGAAAATAAGCTCGCGATCTTACTAAACTTGGATAGCCGCGTTGTGTTGTTTCAATAGGCTTCAGCGTCTTTCTGTTTCATCTTGGTGAAGATACGAAAACATTTTGGTTGCTGTCTTTTATTTACAGCGAAGTAAAGTCACATGATCAGAAATTATTATTATATAGGTTATTTCCCAATAAGGGAACTTGAACGTTTGGAAGGAGCAGTTTAAAATGTTCTTCTCTTTCTCCAATGTACGGATGATGCAGGGGACGCTTAAAAATTGCATAGTTATTTCGACAGTTAATCAAAGCTGTCCCAAAGCCCCCTTCCAAGAAAACAAAACAAAAAACAAACAAACCCAAACCAAACCAAAACAAAACAAACATAAAAAACCAAAGAAACAAACCCAAACAAAAAACAAAAACAAAGCGACACCAAACAGAACCAACGCTCGACATTTCTGTCTTCCAGAGTGATCTTACAAAAGAAATGGATAAAAAAAAAAGAGAAACACTACATATATCTTGTACAAAGCGGAAAAGTAAGAAATAAGAGGAAGTTTCAGACCATCTCTTTGAGGCGCATCTTCAACATCCGATGGCCAGAGAAGATCAGAAACGAAGTTTTGTGGGTGAAGGCAGAGCAAGAACCAGTGGCCAAGCAGATATTGAGGAGGAAGCGGGGCTGGATTGGGCACACCCTGAGGAAGCCAGTGTCCAGTATCACACGTCAGGCATTGACCTGGAACCCACAGGGAAAAAGGAAGAGAGGCCGACCTCGTAAAAGTTGGAAACGAGACACGGAAGAAGAACTAAAGAGGCTGGGAACCAACTGGAGTGGGATAGCTAGAACTAGAACAGCCCAGACCAGAGTGCGATGACGAGGAGTCGTTGAGGGTCTATGCATCAACTGGTGCGACGGGCCCACAGACTCTATTTTGTTATCTGTGGACGGGCCTAAGTAAGTAAATAAGGGAAGGGTGGGGGGTCGGTGGTGGTGGTGGTGGTGGTGGTGGTGGTGGTGGTGGTGGTGGTGGTGGTGAGTGGGTTAATGTTTAGAATCCATTGTCAAGAACTGGTCAGGACGAATGCAACACAACCAGAGTAGGCTACTGAATGTCGTCAGTCTTCTGGTCTACATTGTTCTCTCTGATACAGAGGGGCATGCTGTTGCAACATAGGTCTCCGCCGACCAGACTGGCGGCTGTGGCCTCTGAATGAAAAAAAAACATGTAAAATGGAAAACTTTTGACCCTCTGACATTACGGCATGGGCCAGTGATGTACGTGACCACTCTCCAATGACCAGTTTTGGTATCGAGTCGAAAATGGCCCAAAATATCAGTGTTATCATTGATATAATGAATTAACTCATCTCTACAGAAAATAGAGGCACAAACTCTGAATTATGTTACAACTCATCGCAAACGACGAATCATTTAGGTAACTGTATCTTTGAAACAGAATTATCTTTTTTTTTTCTTTTTTAATTAGCCCTTTTTTCTTTCGATGGCAGGTTACGCGCTTTCGCTGGAGAAATCAGTCAGTTGTATCAACCAATCACAGAAGAGAATCTTGGCGCGTACGTGCGTTATTTTCAGTCGATTTTCGCCTCAGGTCAAGGAGCAGCGCAAGCAATAGCCTAGCTTTGAGCAGAGAGGGTGAGTCGTTCTGCTGTTTTGTCACAACTGAATTGATTATCACGTTTTTACCACAAGGGCTTTCTTGAGTTGAAACACGAATTTATTTGGAAAATTTAGTGAGTACTGTAATATTTGAAAGACAAATTACAGTTAAATAGAAGTAGATTATCTAGATCTAGATTCTAGATAGTCTAATATCATGTTGTTTTTTTTTCGATTTTCGTGTGGTTGGGTGTTGACTGTTCAGTTCAACGTGTGCGTGTGTTCATGACTCTTGAGTGAGCTCACCAGTCACCACACTCACAAAAACAATTTAGAGTCTAGAAGACATTTTGCGTTTTAATAGATTAAGTCTACTAACATTGAATCGTTGATAGAACGGTTTTCCATAATATCAAGTCATCTATTTCAATTGGCATGGGTTTTGAACCTTTTTTTGTTTTGTTTTACATTGGCATTTATAATTCTGACCCCTCTGTAATAGTAATAAAGAAAAAATAGTTATAAAATAATAATAATAATAATAATACAGTAGTCTCCGCCTAAGAACCCGCCCCTCGGGAGACAAGATTACCGTGTTCTCACCCGGATCGGGCTCTTAGACAGATTTCAAAGGGGGATAAATCATGTATGGGCCTAGCAATAGCCCCCATATCTTGCCGCACTAGCACATTTTAATGGAGCGTCATCACTGACCAAATCAATCTGTGATTAGCTTACTTTTATTACTTTTAATTAAAAAACACCAATCAAAACCATGCTATCCCCTGCTAGTGCTAGACTAGATTCTATCTCCGTCTCCATTACGCAAAACAATGCAAGACACTGGCGGCTCCATTCCATAAAATCTGACTCAGAAACCCATCTTTGTTCTGAGCCCGTACTGAGATGCCACTTCCACTGGGCCTACATAGGTCAAAACAAAGATCAGTGTTTCATCATGGCTGGGTAGGGGTGAGACTGGATTGCGGACTCTATATATGGGGGGGGATGTTGAAGGTGTCAGTCGGAGAATAGGGACGGGACGTAACAACGAAGCGAAGATCTAGCTAATGGGGGGGAGAAGATACGGAGCCGAATGGACACTCTTCAGGCAATGAGCGCGGATAGGCTTGGCCTGCTGAATGGGGATTGGGTGAGGCGATGGGGCAGACAGAACACAGCTTTGCTTTCCACCGCGGATAGGCTTGGCCTGCTGAACGGGGGTGGGTGGGGCAGAAAGAACATGGCTTTGCTTTCCACCACGGCTAGGGCCTAACTCCAGAACAAAGGCAGGGCGGCTGACAAAATGACACTGAGTCTTTCTTGAAAGAAAATCAGTCAGGTAAGAAGACCGTGTTCTTAGGCAGACTTTTTAGGTGAAAACGGGCTCTTATGCGGACAAATTATATAGGGTTCTTAGGCGGATACCTCTGTAATATAACCATGCTTGCCAGATGGACTCGAAAGATAGATCTACTGAAATTGTACATGTACTAACAAGTTCAGAGGCCCGTTCTCAGAATGGCTTAATACAGGTAGATAACTAAATTGATAGACTGGATCATTTTAACATTTCGTAGCGTTGTCTTTCTATAGGAGCAATAAATACTATGAAATCGTCTTTGTTTTAAAGCATCTTAATGACAGAAAAATGTACTCCTGTGTAATATGAGGTAATGACTTCCCTTCAATGAAGAAATACAACATTGCTTCGTCGTTGCTTGGGGAATTAAAGAAAAAAAATTGTAAGTGCACTTGTAAATTACAGAGAGTTGATTGCGCAGCGTAGGCTAGGATAGACCGCTGGATTTACGAACCTGCGTTTGGTGTGAAATGTTCTCACTGCAGAATGATTGGGGGGGGGGGGGGGGATTGCACAAAATGAAACCTGATGATATAATGTCTTAAAAATAACAAAAAATGTAAAATTATTTTGCTGCATTTCATAATTTTAAGTATGCCCACGCCCAAGAACGCATGTCCGTGAACATTCCATGATTTTTTTCAGAATTATTGGTTTATGCTTTTAAGAGAACCTGAGCGTTACACATCGGAAAGTTACTCTTATTATAGTATGATACTTCTCAAATAATGTTCAGCCAGATTTTTCGCAACAGTCGAGAGGTACCATGGTTGGCAACTTTTTAATTTTTTAACCTATAATGAGACTTCAGTCACTGTCCACACAGAGGGAATGTAGTCTGACATATCCAGCTATAAGCACAGCATTTTCCATATATTTACAATATTGACAATAATTTCCTTTTGATTTTAGCTGGGTGTATCAGTAGTTTCTGGGGCGTAGGTTTTCTAATTATTTTTTTTCTGATGCTGTGCAGTGTATGAGAAGGGACAGCATGTGAAAAGCTAAAAAAAAATCATTAAAAAGCTTGTCGTCACATGTTTGCTCGGGCAGAATTTGTCATGGGCTGTACTCCACTGATGGCTGTAAAGTGCCTTTTCCGAAGAGGACAACAGTCACCTCCTGGATTTTATTCTTGTAACTCTGGACTCTTGAATTAGGAGTACACATACAACACTGACAGTTTTGAAGTAACTACAAATGGGGAGAACAGCCCACAGAGGGGGAGAAGTGGAAAGGTCTGTGTGCTAGAACTGCGATGTCTTCGGTGAATTTTTTCAGGAATTTTACAACAAAAAAATTGTTAGTGAACTTCTGTGACATCCATTATGTAAACGAACACTTTGTCATCATTGTTCCTCTGTCAATGTTTTGCTTTATAAATAATCCAGTAACCCATTAAGTCTGCATGATTTCCTCGAGTTGACAATTGCAGTTTCTGTCAATGAATCATTGTTTTATTTCCCTGCATTATGCTGCACTCTGGCCATCAGCTTTAAATTTAGCATCCTGGTTTCATCACTTGGCCAAGCTTTCAGGCCCGTAAGAAATGTAACCTTGATGTGCCCTTGAGTTCATTGCAAAGAAAGGGGTCACATAGATTTTATTTTTAAAGAAAGTGATGGGTCTGGCGAAAAGGTCACACAGTGTGACCTAATGTAGTATGACTCACACTACATAATTAGTAAGTCGCTTGATGAGGCAAAAGTATGGCTACTGTAGGCGGGTGTCAGATTTTACATGCTGCTTTTATTTCTTCAATGGAAAAATTAGTTTTTTGTCGCAATGTCAAGCAATTGCTTGAGCTAATTTTGTTTTAAATTTCATGTCAAGCCTTGGCATTTTATGAAATTGTTAGTTTTAAAATGCTAGGTGTCAAATCTAAGCATAAATCTTGTCTGTGTACTCATTTCTGTTATTTTATATCAATAATTTAAAAATAAAATGCTGCTTTGGGAAAGCATCCTACTGAAAAGTTAAGCTAAAGTAGAGATGTGGAGAAAAAAGATCAAAATATCTGAGTGCTAAAGAGCCGAGCCCCAAATCACTGCAATATGATGCAAACTAATCTTCTTCGTGAAAAATAAAATATACTACATGTATTTGACAATATAAAATAAAATCCATGGATGCAAAATTAGAAGTGTTAAGCCTAGAGCTTCAAACAGTTCTACTGAAAGAAAGGGAAAGTTGTCTGAAGGAGATTTTCACAAATTTCAGTAAGACAATTTGCGACAGTGTGACATAAAATGGTAGAAAACTGGTTTGCATATATATAATATATTATTATTATTATTTGAAAGTTTGAAGGGAGAGGTAGCATGAACGAATCTGTTTCAGATCTGAGAGTTAAAAAATTGAACAGCATACTACTGTGTATTACTTTTTTATATGATCATTCTTTTAGCTACCCTAGCATGTGATGGTAGAATTTGAATTTGAAATATCTACTAAGCTTTTAATCCAGTAGGTAATTTGTCACTAGAGCTTTCACAACAAAATTCACATCTTCAAGTACAATTTCTCTTGTGGATTTTCTTTTTTTTTTTTAAAGCTTTTTCCTTTAGTGAGAGTACAGTTCCAGTTGTGTGAGGAGTAACTGGTATAATGTGAAACGTGTGCTGTCTGGTGTGCCTAGAGATGCAGCATGTAAATCAATACTGAGCTTGTAAGGAGCACTCCTTCCCAGTGAGAGCATCCCCACAGATATATTGATTAGGGCTTGAGCTCTTGTGGCTTGACTTCTAAATAACCCCAGTCAGCGGAAGTCGCAGTAGAATAGAGATTTGAAAGGAAAGGGCTAGAACCTTGTCACTCATCATATCATATGGACTATTGCAGTTGGGGTTTGTCTCTCTGTTTTTGTCATGGGCTTTATTCTGCTACAGAAAGACAACTAACTACTTTTTTATTCTAACGTGAACATTTCTTCTTTGCTATAATTAATTAGTATTTAAATTATTAAAGTAACATAGCCCTTGTCTGAGTTAATTGCATCACACAGTGCATTAGCTTCACTTTTGATTCAATTTTTCCTTCTTCTTTAGGAGTGTTGTGTAGCTCTATTTTTCTATACTTGTTCTTGATTTTGATCCGTTTAGATCCTATCATCATTATGTGTTAGATAAAGCTCTTACAAACCCACACCTTGTAAGCCCTTTTTATACTTGAGATGAAAAACTTTCCCGTAAATCAAATTGTTGTACATGTATTTCATTGCCAGAGATAAAACATTAAAATGCTAAAATTGTCTTGTTTTCACTGATTTAAATTATGTCACTATTTTTCCTTTAGGACGTGCAGGTTTTCAACAATAGAGTTCTCCTCTTATAAGGTGATGAAGCTCAATCCAGCTTCCAGTAAATGTTCAATAGTTGTAGCAGAGTAACAACTCAGTCCAGACTCCTTTTTTGTCAAACACATTGTCTAGGTTTTTTACATTGACTTACTTGACTTATACCTCTTGATTCCTTAAGGAACATAGGGCCGCAATTTTTTTTTACATTAGGATCTTTTAACGATTTACATCATGTATTGTAAATTTTTACCTTTTAAGTTTTCTCACTTTGTGACTCCACAAAAGGATGTTTTTGTGAAAATTATCCAGGACAGCTCTTATTTTGTCTGCCTTTCAACTTTAAAACATGGTTACACATGAAAAGATTAGTTATGAAACGATCAATTTTCTCACACAAGCTGAAAAATCAAGCAGAAATTTGCAATACATTGATACTATGTGGAAGTCCAATTATGTGTAAATAGATATAAGTTTTTGTATTTAAAGGTGACATGATTTTTGAAATCAACACTGAGACACTCCTGCTTTTGTCTGATTGTCTTTTTCCTGTTGAAGCAATGAGGTTGTTCTGGCACATGGTTTTATTGATCCCACACACCCTGAAACACTGGAGCATGACACAGAGCAATGTGACTCATTTTTTAGATGTGTTGCTACATGTTTGTCCCCAGTCAGTTCTTACTCTCACTGCGCACTGGTCTCATTCCCTGGAGACTTGCTTTAAAAAAGCTATAGATCTATGTGGAAGCAATTGTCCTTTTTCCTTTTTTTTTTTATTAAGTTAGCTTGAGTAAGACCAACTTAACTACCAATGGAATTACAGCAGAGATGATATTTAGAGACATTTATAAATAAAATTATAAGGATTGATAGGTTATTTTTTTCTTAATATACAAATCAGAGGACACATTATATTCTTTGGTGGGTTTATTTTTCTGCTCATTTTGTGAACATGCTACAGAATCTCGAGAGGCCATTTTTACGTGAAGATGTTTCTAAGAAAGTAAGCCATGCTGCTGTGCCTCTGGCAGCGCTAGTGGATGAGGCACTGAATGGAGGGGAGGTGGGGGGAGGGGGCAGTCCAAGTATTGATCTGGTCTGTGTGCTGGCTTAGTGTGCTGCCAGCCAGAGGGGGATGGGGGGGAGGCTGCTGTGTGGGTATGTGATAGGCCCCTGACTAAATTATGTTGATGAATCACTCAAGTGGTCTGACTCACTCAGGCAGTTCCTTTCAAGACTTTCAAGCCTTCTATTGTGTCTGTCTGTATCTAGTGCTGTTCTTTTGGATGTGTAAAGGCTGGCTGGATCTCAAGCTGTTTACTTGTGTGTATTGGGACATTTTTAAAATGAAATACACAATGTAGTTGTTGCATCTTAGATTTTCTCCTTGTTCTTTTTATTATTATTGAATGTTAGAATAGGAATGTT
Organism: Bullina lineata; assembly: GCA_039654405.1. Lineage (NCBI taxonomy): Eukaryota > Metazoa > Mollusca > Gastropoda > Bullinidae > Bullina > Bullina lineata. The sequence goes on along the minus strand of JBDFRD010587931.1, from coordinate 7,892 downwards.
AGATTTGGTTTGAGATTCCACTGAATCTGTTGTCCTCACAGCACTGAATCTTCACCATCTTCCCTCAAACATGCTCTTCCTATAATGCAGCCTTTGCAGGATAATCATTGTCTCATCTGCTTGTTTGTCTGCATTGCATCCTCCAGAGTCTAGATCAATACACGAGGTGTAGTGCTTCTGCTTTGGCCGCTGCTCCCTGAAACAGGCTATTGATTGAGTGATGTCATTCTGGCGGCTTTGCCTCCGTCCACTGTTTGTGTGCTGGGGACCTGAATGTCTGCTGTGTCCCTCTCCCCCTTCCCTCCCTCTCTCTTTCTCTCTTCCTCCCAGAGACGCCGGTAGTAGAATTGTGTGGACTCTGGAAAATTGGTTTCGAAAATCCTTTTCTTTCCTCAGTTGTCTGATTATATGTTCCATTCTTTTCCAGGGATTGAATGAGGCGCTGGCTTTAGCAGACTGTGTCATCAGAAACAGTGAGAAAAGCACCAGAAAATGTCTACTGGTGAGTAACCTGTCTCACATTTCATTATTAGTATGACTCATGTGTTAGTCACCTATTAGCCTTTAAAATTGCTTAGAAATAAGAGATAGATAGAAGGGACATGAATTTGTTTTGAGGGGGAAATGTGATCGTAAATCTCCCAAAAGCAAGATATTCATGCCTGAAGATTAGATTTCTGTCTGCAGTACATGTAATAAACATAATGAAATGTGTGAATTATACATTCAATGTCTGCTGGCACCAAGGATGTTTTAAGGTGTAATTTCCCTTTTTTTAGGATGTTTTAAGGGTGTATTACCCCTTTTTAAAATGTGGAAGGAGAAGAAAATGTGGTAAATTATCAATTAGGCATACAGGGTTCAGAATTTTATAATTCCCTCTTATCCTGCCCCCGAAAAATTTATAAAATTGTAACACAGGTTTTAAAAACTATGGAAGTGTCTGCATAAAAACTACTACTCATATGTAGGCAAGGATGAAGTTACCAGCTTGTTTGACTTTTGCATCCCTGGAATTTGGCGAACCTCCATGGTTCTCTATGAATAATAGATAAACATCTCACTTGGGAATTGAAGCAAATTTCCCTTGGCTGATAATTCATTTCTCCCTTTTTTTGATATTTCAGCTCCAAGATTTATGGTAATAACAATCTCTAAAGGGGAGTGCTTAGCTAATGCTATCTGATTATAATCCATTCTCCTCTGGTGCACCTGCTTGTTCTCCACTGTGAATGACCTCATTCAAATCAGCTTTTGTTCAGTAACTTATGAAGCAACACAATCTCCAACAAGTTTCACTCACTGTATTCTGGGTTGCAAGTTTTAGCTTTTCTTTTCATTTAAACTTCTTGCTTTGAGGTAGTGGTGGGATGCTAAGGTGTGCATTAAACTCTGTCAGCTTTAGATTACAACTGAACTCCATCTGTGCACAGCATTATCATCCAGTCTATGACACCATCTTGTGCATCATGTGAAAAAGTGATATTTTGTGTAAAGGAATTAATTCATATTATGTTTTGTCCAGGTTGATTTTAAACATGAGTTGTAAATAAAATGATCATTGCTTGATGCTGAGATGAGAGGTTCTCAGTCAGTTGCGTTCCATCTTCACCCCCACCGGATCTTCTCAGTTCCTCCTCTGGTTGTTAATCCTCCATAGATTTAAGGCCTGCCTGTACAGTGATAACTAATGAAACAAGTTACCCTTCAGACTTTTCAATCCTTTCTGTGTGAATCAAGAGGTTCCCAATATAGGATCACGGGTCAGAGGTCAGAATCAAAGCTATTATCTTTGTCCACATTGTCACATATGATTTATTTTGTTTGTTTTCATGTAAATAGTTTTGGGGGGGGGGGGGGGGGGGCATACTTTTTTCCTGTCCTTCACCGGTGAAAAACCAAATAAGTTGACGGAAAGATGAAATTTGAGGGACAAGAATACAGAAAAAATTGATTGTTGGAGCACAGAAGCAGTTGCTCCTTTCTTCTTGTGTGTTAACTAGATCTATCATGTTTTGTCTTTGTTCATAAAAAACAATTCACTCTGTCCATTGCTGCTTTTTGGGGATCCAAAGTTTGCAATTGGCTGAGTTTTCTGTGTGTGCGGGAAACACAGAAAAAGAAAAACATACAGCATCGTATTCACCCAAATAAACAGGCATACGATGCTATTGTGGTGTGGAAGGGTAAAGGTAATTATCATGACTGGTGCATGTGTATTGTGCTTTATCTGATTTATTTGGTTGTCGTGATTTGATTTCTGTTTGCCCCTGCACTTTTGTCTTGTTAGCAGTGTTGCAGTGAAGATGACTCAAGCTCATTTGTTCTCTAAGTGACTGATAATTATGGATAGCAGCATTTTATTTTGTCTTAACATTCTTTCCTTCACTCAGAGAGAAGAACAATTTATGAAAATACTCGGACAAGCTTAGTATGTTGCACTCATTTGTTTTCTAAGTGACTGATAATTATGGATAGCAGCATTTTATTTTATCTAACATTCTTTCCTTCAGTCAGAGAGAAGGAGAATTGTATTACAGTTTAAATGTGAAACTGGAGAGATATATATTATATGTGGCTTTTACTGAATTGCTTTGCTAACTCCTCGCTTTCAAGTCATATCCTGGATTTATTTATTGAATTATTTTTAGTAAATGTAGCCGTATATTGCCAAGATGTAATTTACATTTTATAAGACCATTTGAATTCTATAAAACAATTGGGCAATTTTCATGTAAGATGGAGACTAAGGATGTCAGTGTGAAATAAAAGTGCGAGTAAGCCAACAATATACTGATATTCACATGGCAGAGAATGGCCACATGTTATGATTTATGAAAGGGTAAGTAGCGCAAAGTCAAAATAAGAATAAGTGCTCACATTTATTTGCCTTCAGTCAATTTTTTTTTTGGGGGGGGGGGGGGGGGTCCCAAGAATATGAAATTGACACGGCAAATTAAATGGCTTACTTCACAGGACATACTTGTGGCATCTTAGTAAACAACCCAGTTTATAGTACATTGTACGTTTATAATAACACTTGTCAAATATTTTTTTATTTATTTCATAATACTCTTTTCAATGTACTCATTTTAAAAATCAAATGCTTTTTCTGTCTTGAAAAAATTCCTGCTTGAAATGCTTCCATTTTATTTTCATATGATTAACATCTTTTTTTTGTTCATTCAGAGGCTACAGGAATTAATTTTCCATCAGTTAATTTTTTCTCTGCAAAACTAAATATTGTTAATCTAGAATTATAATCTGCTAGCATAGAAATATCTAACAAGGAACTTTTTAAAATACTCTGTAAGTGTTTGTTCACAGATCATAGATGTGACACTGGTTCTGGGTCTGAGGCTTGCCACACCATTTATTAAGACAAGTTTGATATTTAACAATAATCTTGAAGCGAAATGAAAGATGTACCTCAAACTGTAATGGATTGTTCATTTGTGTGCAGCACTTGCGAGTTCTTTACCTCCCCCTCACATACTCCCCCAACCCATTCTGTATTCTCCCCAATGTCATCACATTTGTTCCCACCCTTTGAATGATCACAAGGCTTCATTTCAAATGTAAATGTGTACCATATATGACCTTTATTCAGCAAAGAAAGTGATAAGATTTTCACTCAAGGGAAACCTCTGAATGTTTGCTTAATGTTCGTGCTGAAAGAGCAAATTCTCTTCCATAAATGTATGGTTACAAAAAGTAGATAAAGGCTGCAGGGAAGCTGAACAATGCAAATATGGAAATCACAAGTAAAAAGAGCTATCCCAAAGTAAACAAGGACAAACCAACTTGTCAACAATTTCAGTCTTCGAAGGGAACAAATACAAAAATGATCTTTCAAAACGAGAAGAGAAGAAGGAAAAGAATATATATTCAAAAAAACTTACCTTCATATCGGCAGCGTGAAGCAGAACAGCTGAATTTTAGTTCATCTCCTAGATAGGATGCTGGCTTATCACAGGTTTACTTCCCTGTGGAATATGCCATTGTCCAATTCACACCTTGGTTGGGAGAGGAAAAATAGTGTGAAGTGTCTTTCTTAAGGACACAACAAGATTGACTAAAATAAGCGTCCATTTGGTAAGAAGAAAACAGAATCAAACATTGAGTCAAGAGAATAATCATCAGCCTGTGGTCTGTGGTGATGTATTTTTTTCTGCTTTTAAGTCGCAAGACGTGTGTCTCTTATATTTGATTTTTGTGAATACTTCGTTCTTCCTTTTAGCTTTCTATAGTGTGTGTGTGTGTTCTCTTTATTGGTCTCTGACAAGTTCAGGTAAGTTCTCATGTACTGTCTGGCTATTTACATCTTCTGTTGAGTTTTTCTTGAACTTGTGTGTGTGTGTAATATGTAATGTACCTTCTTTTTCAGCTTTTAAATGCCATGTTTTCACTATCCACAGAGTTCTTCCTCTACATGTAAAGAATAATCTCCAAGTGATTCTATGTTATTTTTTGTGCTGACTGCTGCAGTATTATTAGTCTTTAAATTGAGTCTCAGTTACTGCTAATAGTGTTAAGAATACTGGTCTTCCATGAGTGTATTGATTCAATTTGAACCAGTTTTCTTTTAAAAGAAAAAAATAACTCAGTTTTACATATGAAATTCCAGAATTTTGCATTTTAATTCAGCGGTGCAATCTAATTAAAAAAACTATTGATAAGAATTGATTTTTTTATTGTAATTTATATAGCAGTATATATGTCATAAATGTAACGATATCTTTCTTAGAATGTTTGCTTAAACTCGTGGCTGATAATTTCAGAAAATCAAAAAGCCAAACAGGGAGGAATCAGCTTTGATGTTATCCTCAAGCCTGCAGCGGTGGATAGTCCCCGCAACCAGAAGCCGGCCTCTCCCAGAGACAACCGACAAAAGGAGCTCTCCCAAGAGCAGATTGCTGACAAACTCAAGAAAGCAGAAGAGCGTAGAAGTGTAAGCTCCTTAGAGACATGGAACATTTTTCCCATATTATACCACCTCATATAGTTTCCTGTCTGGTGAACAGGGTAACAATATTGTTGCCTGTATACTGAACAGGGTAATGATATTGTTGCATGTCTAGTGAACAGGGTGGAGACATAGTTGCCTGTATAGTGAACGAGATGAAGATGGATATAGTTAGTTTCCTGTCTAGTGAACAAGATGAAAAATAGTTGCCTGTAATGAACGAGATAAAGATATAGTTGCCTGTGAGGTTGAGGGGAGTAAAATATACTTGCCAGTGTAGTGAACAAGGTAAAGAAAATTGCCTGTCTAGTGAACGAGATGAAGATATAGTCACCTGTCCAATGAACGAGATGAAGATATAGTCACCTCTCCGGTGAACGAGATGAAGATATAGTCACCTGTCCAGTGAACGAGATGAAGATATAGTTTCCTGTCTAGTTCAATCCATGTTCTTGTCTACAAAACTGCTGAATGGTGCAAGCTGCAAGGTATCTCTTTACCTCACAATTAAACTGATTGTCTTTGTCAGACAATACCCGTGTGCCTTTTGGGGACTTATGATGGTAGCCTGTGCGTTTTATCATAAGCTTTCTTACTGAACCCATGTTGAATTGATGTAAATACTCGACGAGTGCACATCAACAATTTCAAAAAGAACTATTTCTTCTTCTTTGTTTACGCTAACTGCCAGTTCTGTTGGACATTGTGAGTAGATGGTCCAAGCTAGATTATAGTTGTCAGAGATAAAAGCTAATTCCTTAGTCGGTCACCTGCATTGTCACTCTAGGAGAAAAGGATTGAAATGGGATGAACAGTTTGCACATAGATTCTAGTAATGCAGGAAAACATAAAAGAAAAATGCATTGTGCTACCAACTTCAGACCCTTTTCATGTGAATACGTTTTACCCATTTAAAACTAAAGATAACATTTTAGTTAAGGTTCTCTCTGGTCTCCCACACAAACTTTGTCATCCTTTTTTGCTTTGTGGCCACTTCACTTTTGTTGTAGACTTTGGAAGCTCTGATATTGATTGCCTTTTTCTTTTCACTCCTCCTAATTGACAGTTTATCGAGCGTGAGCGTTTGGACCAGTTAGCCAAGGAACGTCAGCGAGCGGTGGATGTGATCAACAAGGCTCAGTGTGAGAGTGAAGAATTCTCCAAGAAAACCCAGGAGAAGCTCAGGCGGTCCATGGAAGTGCGCAGGGAAAACCGAGAGACCCAGATCAGAGCCCTGCAGGAGAGGCTGAAAGAACATGTATGTCATGTACCCGTTCTCGTTGTTATCCTTGTGATATAGTGCTATGGGTTTGTTTGTTTTTATTGTGATACATTATTTTGTGAATTTTTTAGTCAGCAGTGTGCGCTTCACGAATACGGGTAATTGTGTATTTTTATTTGTAGGATCTTTAAAGCAGTTTTAGTAAGCCTTTGTTTTCTTTATTAATGCACTGTCTTTTTTTGTTTTTCATGGCGGGATGGGAGGTGAAGATGTAGCCCAAACTGGTAGATGTACTTTGGTTCTTTGAGTTAGACTTTTTAAATGTGCACTTTGGGGGGGAGGGGGCTAGTGTTCAGCTTTTTTTAAAGGTCAATAAACTTTTTTTCAAACAATTACCATATTTTGATAGAAACTGATTTTTGAAGAGCGGGACTTTATTGTTAGAATTATAATACTGTAACTCGGGTACAGCCATCTATTTCTAACACTTTAACATATTTCGTGTCACTGTAAATTCGTGAAATACTCACAGCAGAAAAAAATGCTTCTTGTTCTAGTTCTGAAATAGGAATCATCGGTTACAGAGAATATTTGTTTATTGTGTGAACTTGCGCGTATATCAGAAATATAGATTACTGCCTTGCAAGCGAGCACCTCTGTCACAAAGATGTTGTCACAGCTTAGACTGTTGGCTTGTGAACTAGCACTTTGTATGTCACAAATATAGATTGTCTGCTATGTGAACCAAAGTGTACGTTATAAAGTCTGCCCTGAAGCCCGGCTTTTACGTCAACACCCACAGAATTTCTGAATTTCGTATCCATTTGAACAGAGATGATAAACTCTGGGTGACAAACTAAAGTACAGATGCATTACTCAGAACCTTCCATCCTCCTAAAAAAAATCTTTTTTGTTGCTTTCACTGTGTGAGTGTTGTCTTCTGTTCACTCTCTTTCCCCACCCCCCACAAGAAGATTTGTGTATACTCTTTCCTTCTTAAATTAGCAAGCAGGATAGAATGAAAATACCTAACAAGGGGGGGGAAACATTAAACAAGGGAAAATTCACACTGTCGTTTTATTGCTGCATAAAGTGGCGAGCTGAGATAGTAGGCCTTCTTTTACATCCACCTGTAAATAAGTTTGATTTTTGAGTATGACACTAGTTTTATAAGATCAGTAAAGTATTAGGAAAAAGCATTAAATCTATGAAGACAGAAGTTCCTTTACTTGAAATAAAGTAATGTATGATAAACCAGGTATGATTTTGAGTTAAAAGAGAAAAAGTTTTTTGGTTATTTTCCTCTCAGTTTCGACACAATTTTATTACATATGGGAATTGGCACCTCTTTATTTCATATTAAACACCCATTTTGCTATGCAAGGTAGACTTTTTTTTTTTGTAAAAAAAATACAAACTTGTTTATTTTGGCATATATAGACCAAAGACCTGATTATTCTGATGGGAAATATTGATAGTAAAGAACTACTGTATTATTCGTGTTGCTTGATAGAAGTGATTACAAGTGGATGATTGTGTCTGTAGCATCAGTTTGTTCATGCCTGTCCTTGTATTTTATTTAAGTCACAACTAACCACAACAGATCTAACACTGAAATGAGAAGAACTGATGTTAAGAACAGAGGGAAACATATAGCTTGATGGCGCTGGGATTTCAAGAATTTTATTATTCGTCTTTCTGAGA
>JBDFRD010587820.1:0-16857 GCA_039654405.1 Bullina lineata | reverse complement strand
CAGGGAAAGATGGAGGGCTCTTCTTGGTGGCCTATACCCACACCCGGGTGAAGAAGGCTGATGATGATGATGATGACTTATATTACCGCTTCTGTATACAAAGAGAGGTGCTCCAAATTTCAGTTAAGGTTAGAGTGTTCGGTACCCTAGGCCACTCCTGCACCAGCACCACACCTTTATTCCACCAATAACTTTTGACGAGATTCACTAGGTTATAGACATATGCAAGACATAATATATTTTTATAAATACAGTGGTCTCCGCCTAAGAACCCGCCCCTCGGGAGACACGATAACCGTATTTTTAGCCGGACTGGCCTCTTAGGCGGATTTCAAAGAAAAGCGAAGTTTGCACTTGAAGAACACAACTCAGACTGGGGGTAGGGGGTGAGGGGCACTAACACATTAATGGGGCGTCATCACTGACCAAATCAATCTGTGATTGGCTAACTTAAATCTTAAACACCAATCAAAATCATGCTTATTCCCTGCCAGACAATACCTGCTTGTATTAGGCCTACCTACACAAAACAATGCAAGATGCATAAAACCTCCCGCTGAGACGTAGCTTCCACTAAGTAGATTGAAACAAAGAGCGATGTTTCATCACGATATTATGTGAAGTACGGGCAGCTAGGTAGGGGTGAGTCTGGGTTGCGAGGTTACTCGACATCAAGACTATGGGGGGAAAGGGGGTGGGTGGGGGGGATGCTGAAGGTGTCGGTTGGATAGTAGGGGTGGGACACAACAACAAAGCGTAGATTTAGCCAATCATGACTGGTTTAAGACGCAGGTAGGGGATTGAGCTGGATAGGCCAAACGCATCAACGCAAATAAGCCTAAGGGAACAAAAAGGGGGTGGGGGGAGGGGGCAGAAAGAACGGGGTTTGCTTTCCATCACGGCTACGGTCTAGGCATAACCTAGAACAAAAGCAGGGCAACTGACAAGGTTTCTGGCGGTTTAGGCGAGAGCTGCTTAAGAAAATAAAATTGGACTGGATAAGAAGATCGTGTCCTTAGGCTGATTTTGTGTTGAAAACGGGCTCTTAAGCGGATGAATTATATAGAAATAATTCCGTTTCATGAGAAAGACGGGCTCTTAGGCATTTTGAAAACATTCACAAAGTAGAGATGCTCACTAATCTCAAACCTTTCCTCCAAGCATTCACAAAGTCGACAGCACTGGAGACACGAACAAACTTACCTAATGATGTCATTGCCACGGTTAGTGAAGGCATCGCCAGTGGCACTCATGCGTTCCGAGCTTGCCTCACTGCAGTTGCTGGTCGGGTTATGCTTGGCCAAGCAGGTGAGAACCGTACTAAGCACTTGCATGAGGCTGGAGCTCACAGGGTCAAAAGGCAATGTGGTGCTATCACTGCAGTTGTTGGTATCGGAGTTGTTGCTCCCTAAGCTAAAAGCACTTCCTGGACGTCCCATGTCATCGGGAATCAGAACCTGATTGACAAAGTTTATTGTATTACCTTTTAGTGTGAAGTTGAAATACAAAATATTATGGCACATAGGGATATGATTTCTGAAAGACCAGAGAATGAATTGCATTATGCTCATCCGTAGGTAAACAAAATTTAGGGCAAACCCTTTTTAAGGTTGATGCATCATTTCATAGCGTTATACAAATTGCAATGCCACTTCCAACCTAGGTAAATTCTCTTAAGGAAAGAGAAATTTACGTGAGATAAAACTGCCTTTCACCTTTATTATGTTTGTGACTTCATATGATTTCTCCACATCATCCAATCATCCATAAGAAATATATTATTAGTATTACATTGACACATACCTTAGTTTCAAATAGTTTAAAAGAACATGTAGTCCATCCCCGACTTCTCTACATTTTTCACTTAACTGCTTTGATAAGTAAGTATACCATTGTGAATGGGTGATAGTGAGAGAGACCGAGACAGACAGACAGACACATAGGGGATGAGGAAGAGTAGGAGAATGAGGAGGAGGAGGTGTGAAGAGCAGGAGACAAACAGAAAAAAAAGGAAGAGAGTTCATTACAAAATTATATGTTTTCAAGTTTTCGTCTGTTTCGATTGTCAACTTGGGCTTTCCCCAAAAAGGACCATTCTTTACACAATGCTAATTATTAATCTGCAGTCACTTTATTATTCTCTGTGAAATATTTCCCATTAAGAAAATTTCATTACCAAGACAAAAATTCTACATCCAATTTTTGCAGCTACAAAGAGCACAATTTTTTTCTATTACTTATCAGCTTTAAATCATATTGTTTATTCTTTATATAGAGAGCATTTTAAGAATTTTCATGAAAAAGACCTCAATTTTATTTCAGTACATTTCTACTGGGTGCACATTCAAACAATGCCAGAAATACAAATTCATTTATATCTTACCCTGACAAGAAAGGACTCTAGAAATAACATTTATACTTACATTCAGCCTGTTGATTAAGTGGTCCACGATGGCACCAATTTTGTTGCTAAAGAGCATGTAGTGGCAGTTGTCAAAATTATTCTTACAAGCCAGTCTGTAGACATCTGAAGCATGACTCAGAGACCTGGAAGCAATATAAAGAGCTTTTAGTTTAGAAACTTTTGAGAAAACTGGTAATAAATCAGACATGGCTAAAATTGTTTTACACTTTTTTACCTTCTACAGTTGCACTATTGACTGATATGAAAACCAATGCTTTTTATCTAAAGAAAAAAAAATGAATATCATACAGACAGCAAAAGAAAGTGAGGAGTCTTTGATTTGTTTACAGTGACACTTGCGCTTTTTGTAAGCTAAAACAAACCGATGTAATTCTAAAAGAAATTTTGTACGCTGTAAAAAATTCAATAATACTTGAGAGTCACACAAGCTCAGTACTGCCGAGCAGAACTGTTCTCGAGTTTGCCCTTTCTCACATAAATATTGATGAAAGAGAATAAATTATAAAGAAATGTACATCAAAAGATTGTTCAGCAATAAAGACCACATACCATTTATTGAAGAAGTCATTGCATAAAATTCTTCAAAAAGATGTCTCCTAGGTTGTTGTTACACATACACTTCAAAGATCATAAACACAAATCAAATGTTTTGTATGCAACTCACTTTGGTGGTATAATGCAAGGCAAGGAAGAAGATGCTTCTTCAATGACCATCAATATTCGGCTAAGTGAGCTGAAGCCTCCAAGAATCCTGAAACTTGTCTGATCATTAGTATTCTGTCAAGGAGAGGAATATAATGCTTGTTAATGATGACTTACAATAGTGAACATGACTAAAATAAAGCAATCCATTATTTTTCCCTTGATTGACAATTTAACAAGCAAAACAATTTTGAAATCATAAAAACATGCAATTTAGTGAAAAATGCTCTAAGAAAGTTCAAACATACAAAACTCATTATAAGAGGAATCCGTGGTGTGCTAAGCATTTTTCATGTCCCATCACTTTGTTATGTTCACTGTGTTATCTAGCATTCTTTGGAAATATTACGCTACTAACTAAAGTTTATTTTGATATAAAGCCAAATTCTGCATTGCCTATTGCTCAAAACACAATTCTTTGTAAAGCACCAGCCTTTTCCAGCTGAATCACAAGATTTCAGAAAGCTCTTTCTTTCTCTCTGTCTCTCTTCCTTCTTCTCTACGTGCAAGCACAGGCACACAAGGCAACGCAATGTTTCTGACGAGCTATCTCTTTCCTATCCTAAAAGGTAAATCTACCTCTTTGTTTGATCAAGTAGTTGTGTAATGGTTATTGTTCACCAAGGCCAAGCCACAATGTACACAAGTCGGCACAATATTTAAAGCCAAACTTTCTGCTGTGCTTCATCGACAGAGTCATTACACCTTTAGCGCCGCTGACTCTCTTCCTTGCGGCACTGACCATTGAAAAATGATTGTGCTAAATGTGTTACTTTATTAAAAATGTAGTTAAATGGTGTTTATTCTTTTATCTACTCATTCATAATTCCACCATGAAGAATGAGATATAAAATGTTCAGTTTCCTTAAGTCTGGAGGCCATTGTGAAGTAGTCGCATATCAACCTAATTTCAGCAGTCTCTAACATTTCACATACCGATTTTAAGCATAAATATTTGAGATACTGATTTCATGAGAATAAATCACAGGGTAAAGTTTGATCCCAAAACACAGTGTTGATTTATAGAGGGAATGAAAAACATCTTTTGTACATTTCATCCATCAAGACCTTTGAGGAACAAGTTTGAGATTTCACTTGCCTTCTTCTCCAGTATCCGTCCAATTTCTCCTAGAGCCCTGTCCAGAGCTGACACTTTGTTCTGAGGCCACGGTCCAGAGTCTTGGGACTGAAGGTACTTGTTTATGTCTTTGATCACTTTGTGCAGCCTGAAACAATGCACCCGCAATGATGACCCAAATCTCTAATCAAACATTTGTTGTTTGTAACATCAAATAATCACTCATACTAGTTAATGACTTCTTAACTGAAGAATTGTGAATATTATAATTAAAAAATAAAGTATAACAAAATAATTTTTTCGTATGATGAATGCATGGATATAAAACAAAAGACATTTTTAGATGTGATTAAACTGGACTTAATGAATGATTCTAGTCATGATAAGCTAGGTCAACAGTGATCATGTAGTATGTCAAAAGAAAAACATTATCTTTAAGACAAAAATAGTCAACTTTGACATTCAAACTGAAAGTAAAAGCACACTTACTTGGCTTTATGTTCAGACTCGGCAACAGGTTGTTTATTAGCCAAAGAATTATCAAACTCCAAGCCTCTGGAATAAAAAAAAATGGCATCATGAATAAATTGATATGATATGATTGTTTAGTTCCTCAGTAAGGAATTGTCTATTCAGACCACTCTCTGTACTGTAAGTGAATGGGGAAAATTAAAACAAATACTGCTTTGTTTTTAATCAATCAAAAAAACTAGTTTGAATCTGTTAGTCAGACTGCATATTTATATTCTACTAAATCCAAGCATTATCTTACTTTAAAATAAAACATTTATAACTGCTTAAATAAACCCCCTGACAACACTCCCACAAAAGTTCTTTCTATCCCTTGCATTTTATTAGAGGAAATGGGAGGCAGACAAATACTTTAATCAAAGAGAGACATCAATTGGCCAAATGAAGCAAGTTTAATGAAGTTTTCACTACACACCTTGTTACCATTCTCTGCCTGAGTTTCTTGCACCGTTTCTTTAGTGACTTTTGTCTTTCCTTTTCAGTTACAATCTTTGGGTGATTACTGTTATCAGGAGCATCAACAATGTGCTTCAGATTAAACGTTTCCTGGCAAATTTGAGAAAAAAAGTATTTAGTAGGTGCTTGTGAAAGATGATGCAACTTCTATGAAAAGAAACTGTCAAACTGCATAAGCTTACCCATTGATTGAAATTATCAGAAACTGCAATAGCTTTGAAATACATGTAAAAATCTATCAAATGTTACTTAGAATAAAAGTTTTAACAAATTGGTATATAAAAAATGTTCAGTTTTCCAGTAACAGCACTTTTTTTTATAATAAGACCATTCACAATGTACAATATTAATCTTGTAATAATATTATTCCTTCAACTTGCCCAAACCCTGTCGGCAATATTAGATGTGACAACAGTTTGCTCACACCGACAAGAGAATCCATTATGGAATATATACTGATGTACAAAAAAGTACTTATACATTATATCGAGTTGAAAAATATCGTTAAGTTTCTGTGCAAGAAAGTGAAAATTCCTTGAAACAAAACAAAAAAACAAAAAAGGAAGAAAAGAAAATGCAAGACATACAATTTCTTGTTTGGTCATCTCTTTGCCAGAGTTGCTGTCCTTGAGAGCTTGTTGATGTTTCTTGCCTCTTAGATGACTTAAGAGATAAACTTCAGATGGAATCTATGGAAGGAAGTAATGGGAAACAAAAATACAATAACACTTCAAACTGTTACACCGAGAGTAGACATGAACTTACATTGATCAGGACATTCTTCAACTGAAAACATGCCTCCTAAACTGAAGGAAGCTTGTCATTAAATTTTTTTTTTCTTTGTAGACACTATTTGTTCTCCATTGCAATGATTGCAAATGTTGATCTTTTTGCAACCATAAATATGGCCTCTAAATACTAAGACTTGCACAAATAGCTCAATCAGACATGGTGAATTCTTAGGCTAAGAAGGGAAGTAAATAAATTTGCTTGTATGATGACTACAGCCCAAGGGAGTTCAGGAATTCAGAATCACGAAAACTAAAAGTTTAGGATTTAAACATACACCACAATTATACTTACCAAAACATTGCAAATTATGCACAATTTGTTTTGCTCATACGGTGTGAGCTTAGGTGCATCGTTGTGATCTTCTGTGGAATGTCTCATAACACTCATTTCAAAAGCTCGACCTCGAATCTGTTGCAGATATTCCTCATGCCGTTGGGTCGTTTCATCTTGCTGCAATGGTGATTCGATATATTTAATAAATAACATGCTTGGATTTATCGTTTAACTGAGAATGAGATGAAAATAAATATCAAATTAAATTCTTGTGTGTATTTACAGAAGCTTTTCAATTCTATTTAAACATAACAATAATAATAATAGAGATAAAGTTTTCTCAAATACATCCGTAATTTATTTTGCATGTAATGGAATTTTTGGGTACACTTAAAACTGTTACAAACTTTTTGCTGTATCTTCTTCTGCAACTCTTGCTTGTGTGCTTCTTGTAAAGCATTCAGTGCTGCTATTCTTTCTTCTCGTTCTCTGTTGCAAAGGAAAAACAACTCATTACTTTCTATAACAATGGCACCACTGAGTCAATCTTTTATTTCTTTCTGCATGCTTCACACAACTAACAAAAAACATTTCTCCTCATGCGTATCACAAAAAAATCGACACCTAACATCTTTCAAAAGAACAGAATATGTCACACTGTGGGAAACTAATGATAATGGAACTGAATAGAAAAGCCATCGTATAGTCTTATATGAGTGTGACCAAGTAGTCATTTGGTTGTGGGCTCTCTCATGAAGTCAAGTTAACATTTTCTAACCCTCTAAGGCAATGGATACTAACTTTCCCTTTGCTCTGACTGCCTCCAGCCTCTCCTTTTCCTTCTCCAGCTGTTGCTGTTCAATTCTTGCATCTCGTAGCTTCCGTTTCTTCTGTATCTCCATGAGCCTTGCCTTCCTATCAGCTTCCAGTGCTTTTCTCCTTTCCTCTACAGCTGCTTCCTTGGCTTGTTTTTCCTCCATTTTGCGATGCCTTTCTTCCTGTATATACAGGAGAGGTTCATTCATGAACATTTGGAAAGTATTCATACAGACGAATTAATAATTTGTTCATAATTACTGCACTTCCACACATTTTGTGTAAAAAACAAAAAGGGGAAAATAAGTAAGAATGAAAAAAAAGAGGGCTGTGTAATTACAATAATAATACATGCACAAATATGAGACATTAGACATATAGCACCAGAATTAACCAAGTGGCTACAGACAACAATGACACTGATTTATATGTGCGTGTGTTGTTTTCCTCACAGATTCAAATCCAATTCCTACGTATAAACAGATCTTCCAAGTTTAACTATTAATATATTTATAATTTTTACTTAAAAATCAATATTTTTTTTGTTTTTGTTATAGAAATAATACACTACTTAAGGCCAAGATTTTTGGTAATAAATCTTCCCCATCAGTTATGTATCTTCATATAGATGTATATTTCAGTCCAGTGAAGCCCAAGAAAGAGCTGCTTTTATCAATCAGTTTTATTTCATTTTCATTTTAAGCAAATATTGTGATAGCCAATTCATGCATACAATACTAGAATCACAAATATTGAAATCAACATACCAATAAATAAATAACCTTTCCCCTCTCTAAAAATAGATAAAAACAAAACAACAAAAAAGACAATAAGATTGCACCATTATTCCCAAAACTATACAATAAAGGATCTCATCACTGCGTATAAAACAAAGATTTCACATTACATAACAACAGAAAATAAAGTTTTATGACAAAAGGAACATGATCATGCTTCCTGGCACGAGAAAGAACACAGCACTATTGGCATACCATTATATCATGAAGCCGAGCCTCTGACTCTTGATGCTTTGACATAATGTCATGGCGTTTATTCTGGGCTTCCAAGCTGTTGATGAAAGCTATCTCGTTTGCCTGGACAGAAAGGATACAGCCTTTCATTTAGGAATCAAATAAGCAATAAGAAAAGACAAATATGAACAACAAGCAAAGGGCACCAATAGCAGGGCATTCATTGTTATGTGTACATGCAATAGACAATACTGCATACCAAAGAGCATCCTCTGACATTAAAGACAAAAGCACAAATAAAAGGGATTTGTGTTTAAAATAATTGTTCAATAGGTCAACAGAGTATTGAATAAAATCTGAACGTATGTGATATGAGTTACCGAATTAATAATATAAAAATAAGCTTCTTTTGTGCCAGTAATGTAGTAGAGCTCAAAAATGGTTATATTAAATTATGAAGGATATAAAGAGAAGTAGGCCTATCTAAAAATAACATGTCAAGATCAAAAATATGAAAGCCCCTTGAAGTAATTTTTCCATGACTTCCATTTTTAAAAACTCTAAATATCTATTTTATGATAAGTATTTACACAAGGATATAACAATTTTAATTTGATTTTAAAACACTTATTTCTTAAACTAATTAATTTAAGAGTTCCATTATGAAGTGTTAAGTATGTTTGCTGACTTGCAAAAAAAAAAACAACTACTTAAATGAATTGGAAAGGCTTGTCATCAAGACTAATTTAATTAAAAATATGAGTAGGGTGTATGTTTCAATTTTCATGACTTGCAACAACAGAGCTAAATTGCTTACTTACTTTTTTTTCAAAGGCAGCCTACAAAAGCTGAACGTCATTTTTAGATTTTATATAAATCCACATGCTCTTGATTCACAAACGTTTTGCGTAACAAAGCCAAAAAAAGGTTTTAGAAGAAAAGAAAAAAAGTTGTCTGTTGCCTAACATGTACCCTCAGTTCATAAATGCCTTATGTCATGACAAACTGTGCGGCCCTGCAATAAAATCTGATGACTTTATTTTTCATTATGTGCTGATTCTGGATGTAAACAACTTCATATGATTACTTCTGACCTGCTGTTGTCATGCGATGTAGTCAAATTGTTAAATTTGAAAGGATAAAAAGCAAAATAAAATGGTTAATTAAAAAAAAATTAGGTGGAGGATTAGGAAGGTTGAAAGAGGTAAGGCGCACTAACAAATTGCACAACTGTCATTTTTGCTGGCAAGCAAAGCAGTAAAAAGGCAACATAAGAATCACAGAGACAGGCAAGCCCGCAGGACAGACAAAAGTGGGTTCAGTAAGTAGCTGAAAAGCAGAAAAGTATGCAGCCACCCACAGGAAGTAGTCGTCTTCACATCTTTTACAAGTTTCAGTTCACTACTTTTCCTAACTTTATTGTAACATTGCTTCAGGGTCAAAGTAAATCATCTTGTTATAGAAGAAAACATTATAAAAGCATACAAAATTGACTTCTGATTTATGTATATAACTACTGAATAAAAGTGTTAGCACTGGAATTGGGTTTGTTTTGTACAAATAAAAATTACGATTGACCATAGCCCCAACACTGAAATATTTTACCTTTGCTTCCTCTTCATGGGCTTTCCTTGACTTCAACTTGAGCTGTAGTTGACGCTTCTCCTCTGCCCTCTGCAGCTTGTGTTCAAGAAGTGTCTTGCTCTGCCGCATCAGTTCCTCCTTGTAAGCCCTAACTTCAGCAACCTAAAATTCAGAAAGAGAGGCAAGGTTGTTGACTGACTCAGCATACAAGTACTTCTTGTTTTTCACTTTCCTGTTACTTTTCATGACAATTCCCTTACGTTTATTACTTTAAAAAAGATGGAACTGATGGTGAAGTCAAGCATACGGTACTAGATAATCTCTGGGGCAGAATGAAAATATCTTACAAGGCAACTTTTCCACTAGAGTATGTTGGTACCTTATTCACATTTACACAAGGAGAGGAAAATTGTAAACTATCATTCCTTTTCTATGGACACAAAGTCGGGACCAACAAAAACAGGATTTGAAACATTATAATATAACTTGCACCCTAATTATTCAACCATCAATACCAGAACTAATGAATTGAAAGACATTACAAATTCATGCTGTACTCAAATCAGCTCATCGATTTCATATGAAATATTAAAAGAACTGGTCACTGAATATTACTCGGAAAATTTTCACTTACCAATACATTGATATCTGATCATGATCAACAATATATAGAAAAAAATTGTTCACGCTGCACAGGAGAAAAAAACCCAACAACCAACAAACAATTTAACACAAACTCTCACTTCTCTCATCAATTTAAAAGGCCAAGCTTACTTTCTTTGAAAGATCCCTCAACCTTTCTGCTTTCTCCTGCATCAGTTTCTCCCTCAGCTCCTGGGCTTTTGCCTGTTTCTCCTCATGACGACGTCTTGACTCAGTTGGAGACCTGATGATTAGTGCAGCAAATTTGTGAAATATCTCACTCTCCACATGATCTCAAAATGATTTCCTTTTCAAACTCCTGCTCATGGACATGCAAAATATTGCAGTAAAAGGCTTCCTTCATTGGTGTTGCATGTCACTGGTGGCAAATACAATCAAAAGAAACTATCCCGAAAAAGATAAAGACGAACCAACCCTCGACATTACTGTCTTTATCCACTTTTTTGCATGTTACTGATGTACACAATATGGTTTTTGTTCATTGGAATATAGTCAATAAATAAGTTAAAAAATAGCAATGCCACTGTGGGAGCACCAACAAAAAAACGCATCTAGGGATTTTGCACTTTTTTCCTTTTTTTTAGAATAAACATTTAGTTTTTTTTCATTTATTTGTTTGTTTTGCCTGCGGACAGGAAGCAAAAAGGTGATGAAAATAATATTTAATTTTCAGTTTTAAAACTTTTGTGTCTAAGAACTGACCTTTTCCTTGAAGGAGAAGACAGCTTTTCATGCATGTGCACCCCATGACCTGGCGTCCTGGCTTCATCTGCTTCTACCATCAGATCACCCCAAGATTTGTCACTGGACTGGTTCATCTCAGCTGTAGAGAAAAAGCATGCTTTTGAGCACTGTAAGAGAGCTGTTAGAAAAGGAAATTAAAATATTTCAACTTACTATTAAAAACGCAATCTGAAAAAGTCAGCTTCAGAAATTTTTTTCTTTTTTCAAGAGGGAGCTATCTTGTGGTAGATGCATGAAATGTCAACAAGCTTTCAATGAAGGCATACTCTTACCCTCATGAACAGCAACCAAAGTATCCCAGTCTGTTATTGTGGGCTGTGAAGACTCAAGTGAACTATTGGTATTCTGAAATGAAATGAGTATATTTTTGAAAATTAAATCACTATTTTGAGATATTTACTTCAAATGTCATGGGCTTGATTTAGCAGTTCTAAATAAATCCTAGTTTTCTATGACTTCAAATGCTCTACCAATAAATACAGAAGTAATCATAATAATTTTGAGTCAAGTTAAAGCTCTCCAAGAGCATCACAGATTTCTGCTCTAAATGTATAAGAAGAAAATAAGTGGAAGATAAAGAGGAAGAAATTAAAAAAGGGGTATATAATATACCTTATTGCTTAAAGGCCAGCTGTAGTTTTCAAAACAAATAGCAAACTATAGCTTAAAAATATTTTACCCCTAACAAAACAAATAGCAAACTATAACTTAAACATAATTTACTTCTAACAAAACAAATAGCAAACAATAGCTTAAACACAATTTACCCCTAACAAAACAAATAGCAAACAATAGCTTAAACACAATTTACCCCTAAGTCGCTGACATTGTCCAAGTCCTCCTCCACCTGGGTGCTTTGTTCCCTAGCCAGTTCTTTAAGCCAGCTTTCCTCTTCCTGGACAGCATAGGCCAGGGCTTTCTCTTGAGCCTTCTCCAGTTGGCTGCTGAGTTGGTATTCTTCATCCAGCACCAGTTCAATATCCTTTTGGTATATTAATAAAAAAAAATGTACATTGTCCATTTGAGCCTTTAAGTTAATAACACATCTGAAAGAGATAACCACTGCATTTTCTTCATGCTCAAACAAACAAGACATTTTTAACTAAGTGATAAAATCATAGAACTTTACTATTTTCCACCTACTTATTTTGATACTTTTTCTTAAAAATGTCAGTATTCTTTAATTTTTCAGAATTAAAAAACATAATGGCTTACATTTTCTAAATCCAATACAAGTGCGTCTTCTTTTTCGCCTTTTTCAGTTGAGTCAAATTCCATCAAAGACGGTGGCTTAGCTATATTAGCACTCGCTATTTCCAAAGGTTTATCTCCGACATCAGAAACTGGTCTAGGCAATGGGGTTTGCTCAGAGTTGTGATTCCCTATGGAAATATTCTCTTTCTCACTATCTTCACTGTGTGCCCGTTCTCGCACAGAAGCTTCAGCTGATGGTAAGTGATGTTCACTAACAGCTCGAAGAGCATTCTGTTGGGGTGACTGAATTTTCTCTGTAGATTCTTTAGTGTTTGCTTGGTCCGGAACAGAAAGTGATCGCATGAGGTTTCTCTTTGCACTGCTAACATGAGCAGCAAGATTTTCTGTGGATTTCTGACTGGGAGATTGTCTGGCTCTCATTCTTCCTCGCTGCACTGTTTCCCATCCATCTTCATCTAGTTCATCTGTAAATGTTTAATGATGAAACCTTAGATGTTATTACTGATTACTCTTTAACTTTTTCATATATGTACTTAAGCAAAAATACAGAAAAGAGGACTCAAACATGCATCAATAAGTTATATCAAGTAATGATTATTACTTATATTAATCTTCTTACGCAACTTTCATACCTAGTTCAATATTGTTAATAAAATAGTGTATAATTTTTGCTCTTACCTTCTATATCTACATTCATTAAGCAATCATTGCTTTCAGCAAAAATAACATATAATCTCTAAAAATACATTTACCATTTCATCGTCATTTACATGACTTGTGACCAAAACATAAAGTCTAAAGACTTCATTTCCTTTAAGTTTCTTTACATTTCCCTTGTGTATTCCATACTCACTTCCAAATGCACTAAGATTCCCTAGGCTGTTATAGAATACCTCACGTTTTGTATCCCCCAAAGTTTGTAGCACAGATTTTAAATGATGCTTTATTTCAGCACTGAAACATCCACTGAGCGCATTTATGAATTCAAAGTGATCTTATTTTTAAAAAAACAGGAGACGCCAGTGAGGATAAGCATTACATAAATTTACATAACACTGTTTTGAGCACTTACCATTCGAAAGTACTGAAACATTATTTTCTTTTGGATTTGGTAAAGTTTCTTCTTCCACTGATGGTTTAGAGACATAGGGTACGTCTCCAGCCCCAGGGCTGCTAGCAGTAGCGGAAAAACTGATTGCCTTCACACCTCTCACTTTGTCTGCCCAGCTGTTGCCAGATCTCTCCTGACTTCCTTTTCGCCTTCAAATACAAACAATAATTAATTATATCTCAATGCAGTATTTCTCCACATAAATACTTTAAAAAAATCTTGCTATAGAATCTATGATTGACCACAGATTTTGCAAGGAGTAAAGCTTGTCTAGACATGAAATCAAAAAAGAGTAATTCTTAAAATTCCTACTTCTTACAAAGCTTCCTGAAGACTTAATACTCTAAGTCTTTTTATAGTTATTGACAAATTACGTTTTTCGTAATGAGATTTAAAAAAAAAATGAAAGCACATGCATTTCAAACGCCCATCAGCAGAAAATTCAATCGCATTCTGAAACCAAAATATGTTCGACATCTATAAAAAAAAAAGCTTTCAGCACATGATGCCTTTTAAATAAAATCTAAATTAAAAAAAAATTAATAAATTCTTTTTATCATAAATGTCAACTAAAACCTTATAACGATTTATTAGATTTACCTTGGCAAAGTTAATTAGCCATAAGGCAGGATGCAATCTATAAACTTATTCTGCAACCCTAGTACTAAACTTACTGTGTTGTTTGACTAGGGCCTGTGGAGTTTGGAGCATGTTTGTTTGGAGACATTTTCCTCACTTCCCATGCCACTGCAGCAGGCCTGTAACAGTAAACCAGATATCAAGTTTCAGTAAGTTACATTAACTGCTGCTTTCTGTAACTGAATAGAATTTTCCCTCTTTCACAATAATAAACTAAAAAGTATCGGTCATGTTTCTTTTATAATTCTGCATACATTGATCCGATAGACTACATCTAATCAAGTCAGTATTTTCAATATTTCTGTTTCATATAGCAGTTAAAACTTTTGACTTTCACATACTGAAAAATGTGAAACACTTAATTCAAATTCATACAAATAGCAAGTCACTGACATTTTTTTTAAAGAATTCAAAATATATGAACTGTATTATATGATTTTAACCAAAGCTTTTTCCTCATCATATATATTCATATTTCCACCAATGACACACAATGTTTTACAAATGTATAAATATCAACTATTATTTAATTATAAAGTAACTACACATACCTATCTCCATCTTTTGCAGAATCTTCATAAGCTTTCATCATATGTAGAGTTTCAATGAGAGCTTTAAAATCTTTGGTACTTTGTTCCAACATCATAATCACCTCCTGTAGTAAATCAAGTGAACAAGTATGACACATTTATAAATATCACTCAAAAGTTAAAATCACTCCATTCAGCAACTTAGTTTAAATTATATTGTCGCTGCCATTTATTTTACACTATCCAATCATTAAAGGTAACACACAAAAAATAATGTTTGAACAATTCAATTCAAGAGTTCCTTCTAAAACTGTACATGATTATTTTGCTGTGATAATATTTCTCATTATTAATCACAGTAGACCGCTGCACTGGTTTAAAGAAGGAAAGTGGTACAATGTTATATCGGAAAATAATATGTTTTGTAACTTTTTTAATGAAGATATTCAGGTAAGCTGACTGAATTTTAATCGCAATAATCTAAGTCAACATTCTCCCTTACAACTTTTCACCCTATAAAGTAGTACTGAGAGCTTGGAACAAGTGCATATGAAAACTATGTTTAGCCATCTTAATGTTGTTTTTGCAAATATTACGAACAACACATTACAATTCTGAAACTTTCTGACTTGTATTTACCTTGCACTCAACAACACTTTCATCCTGCTCACAGGTCTGATAAATTGAATCTACAGCACGCTGAAAGTTGTCAAACATGTACTTCCAATATCGTGCTCTCAGATCAACATTTTTCCTTGAACCAGCATCAGAGCGCGGAGATTTGGCCATCTCTGAGAGGGACCGGTGCCTGCTTCGAGAGCCAGGGGGAGGGGTTCTGTGAGCTTGTGATCGTGATGAAGATCCAACCCGCTTTGGAGGGGCTGAATTGCAACCGGAAGCTGAAAGAAGAGTTCATCATTGGACAGCATCCTTGTTTAAATAAGTTTCACAAATTAGCATTAGTTGTAAGCATTTGTATTTTTTAAGCACCTAAAATACAGTATCTATGAATGGGAACTGGATGCACTTTACTTACTTTTTCATGCAAATCTCACCAAATAATAGTTTAATAACTAGTAATTATAATATTGTTTTTCTTTAATACTGTATCATGCTTTTAAGCATTTCCATCATGAGCAATTTCTGTGCACATTCAGTAAATAGATCTACAACATAAGAATCAAATTACAATTAAAATTTGAAGAGAAATCAGTTTTCTTAAAATCATGTCAATATGAGCAGAGAAAGTATACCTCCATCACCCTGGTTTTCTAATACTGGCAGACTGTACTGAACAAGATTGCGAGCGGTTCGGCCTTCTTCTTGCACAATTCTCCTTACATAATCCATCCCGTTCATCTTGTGACCAGGCTATGAAAGTAATAAAAGTCATAATGTCAGCCAGTGACAGTGATATTGACAGACAAGACTATAATGATTATGCATCATTGTAAAAAAAAAGTATAAAAAAGTTTAATTCAGTGTCTTGATGGAACAAAAATTACAAATGAAGCGAGAAATTCAATGTTTTCTTTGATCAAAGCTTGCTAACTTGTTAAACACACATTTTTATCGCAGAAATCAGAACCTAGGGTAAGTTTTTTAAAAACCTTATAGGTGATTGGTTTGACAACAAAAGCATATGCATCAAAAGCTGCATTGTTTTGTTTGCCATTTGCAGCTATTCTGTAGGAAACAACTAAAAAGGAATATGGACAATTCACAAACTTATGACAGCGTTATAAATCTTTTGTGCCCTGTTAATCGGACAAGTCAGCTTGACATAGTCCCCAACTTTGGGACACTGTTTATCAGGACTGGAAAAAGATAGGTGATTTCCTGTTAATTTACATTCAAATGAAATTAATGCAATTCAATTCAAATTATATTACTAAGTATATTTCATATTTTTACTGGCATAGAATATTGAATTGTAATACATTTGTGAATGGGTTTGGCTTGGGTCTCCACAAAGGTTTTCTTTAAGACAGTTTCAGCACTGGGACTTTAGCAAAGCCTTCAAGATGTCTTTAAACCGTTTTCTTTGATCTCCAACTGTGAACAATAAGCTTTGTCTTTACACATAACAAATTATTATTTTCTGTATTATTCCCCTTGTATATTTACATCTGAATAAATGTGTTGTAGATTTCAAAAATGTGTACAGTCGAACCTGCCAAGACGGAATCTTATTTCCCTTCCCCTCCCGTGATAAATTCCTATATACTTGACCTATATAAAATGGACACCTGTCCAACGCGGAAACGGAAAGCAAAATGCTCTCCCAACTGAGCAAATCACCTGTGCAAGACAGAATTTACTAGCCC
>JBDFRD010587709.1:0-16857 GCA_039654405.1 Bullina lineata | reverse complement strand
AATTCTTATATTTTCTGAACAAGCATTGAATAACCTTTCAAATGATACCATATTTGTTTATCTAGAAACAATTTCAACTTTGTCCAAAAATGGCCTGAAATAGTAGGCCTAAATTTGGATCTCAGGTCTGTGGAATCCGACAAATCATCCCTTTGCACAGTAAACCAAGTAAATTCTCGAAGGACCTGATTTTGGAAATGAGTGAATTGGTAAAACTAAAGATTTTATGTTCGGAGATTGGTTTGGAACAGTCAAATTGAAGCTTAAATCTGTGTAGATCTTCAATTGACATGGTGTAATGTGTAGTGGTAAGATGAGAGGTGTAGGTTAGGCATACAACAGTTGAGAAATAAATCGAAACCACCAACTAAAAGTCTTAAAATGCAAAAAGTGAATGAAAGCTGAACAATGCAGTTTCAACAAAGTAGCAATTGTCCAAATGAAGCACTAGATATCTAGATCTAGATCTATCCCAAAGAAAGTCTTGATCAACGTCAACAGATTTCTCCTGCTAGCCACAAGTCTATCGGTCAGAAAGTGGCCGTTCTGCCTCACACCACACTTACTATGAACGCCTATTGATACTCATTTCTAAACCGTAAGGGTGACATTTTATAATTTTGTACTGAGTTCAACGTCTCAAATTTAGCGCCCTACTTCCTGGTTTTTCAATCCACCATGTCTTTGTATTTTCATGCCGCTGAGAGTGCCAATAAGGGAGATTACAAGGACTTGTGGATCACTCTTTCTAAATCTCGGACATTCTCGTATCTCGACTTCCTTAGTTACGTCGTCACTATGCTGGATTAACTAACTAATGGCCGCATAAACATTGTCGTCTCTGCAGGTTGCCGTTTGTGGATAGACAGCCTGATACGAAGAATATTCAAAATTGATTGAAGCTGTTATAGAGTGAAAAGTTATCAAGATGATGGCAAAACGCTACATACCCCGTACTCGGGAGTACAGGGGAATTCAGCCAGCGTCTGTGGCCATTGTAAGTTTATTAGCGAACACTCGATGATGTGATGAATATTATAGAGTAGCCTACTCTGTGATAGGCTTAGATCTAGATTCTATATCATAATTTAATATACGCGCAAAAGCTGGATTGTTTAATAATTTGATTTGAAAACAGACATGAAATATAATCGATCAATTTACATTACCAGCTGCAAATTCTTAACTTTATTCAATGTCCACTTTATCTGTGTCAAAATATTCGTATTTTTAGTCGGAATGTTTATTGTGGTTACCTTCACACATTTCTCAATGTAGGTTCTTTCACCAATCTGTCTGTTTTGGTGCTCAATTATTTGGCTAATGTACAAATGAACATATAGTACCATTTCTGAGTGAAATACTGATAACATAGGCGTAATAATAATAATCATAATTATCTGTAGAAGCAAGACACTTGACTGCTGAACACACTTCAACAGTATTAAACTAAGAATAAAAATTCAAGCATTAAAAGGACTATTCACTGTAAAAACTGGAAATCATTGTTTCTTTTTTTTTTTTCTTCATAATTTTGCTTGTAGAGGAGAGAGTCATAGGTGATAAAATATAGATCTACAGGTCCAGGCTTGAGGTGATGTCAAACAATTATTTCTTGTGACTGTCCTGTCATAAACTATGTATTTTTTGTATAGAAGAAAAGTGGAATGTTGACACTTATGACTTACAGATTTTCTATGCAAGGTTCAGATGGAAGCTCTACTTCCTGCTAAAACTGAATTTTGACAATTCAAACAATGTTAAAAAACATGCCTTACTGATATGCCTATTTGTCAGTACAAATCCTTACCATCAGCAGGATGTTCTCAAGTTTGACTTATTTGTCTTTTTATTCCTTTCATTTTACAGAAAGCAAAAATGCCACTGACTCAACCTGCAGATTGGCTGACTTTGAAAAATAGAGAAAGTGCTGACAAGACCAGGGAACTACAGTCCCAGGTTCGAGAGCAACAGAAACAGGATCTTCGGGCTGACTTTGAAACAAACACAGAGAGGCATATACTTGCCAATAATATAAAGACTCGAGTAAAAGCACTAACTCAAGCAAATGATTACAACTTAGAATGTCGGAGGCAAAAGTGAGTAACTTTATCAAGATTTCTCTTCATATTGCATGTCTTCTTTTCCTCATGCCTCCCTCCTCTTCCTCAATGTCTTCCTTGTCATCGTGGTCCTCCTCGTCCTCCTTCCCCAAGTCTTCTTCTTCTTCTCCTTCTACTTTCCTCCTTCCTCTTCATCTCTTTGTTTTTCTCATCTCTCTTCATTTCTCTTATAACCATATAATATAATGTAGTTTATGATAAAATGTTTTATATATTACGCTTCATGTCATTTTACTTATATGTACTGTTTAATCTAATACCTTACTTAATTTCAGGCTGAGGGAACTCCTGGCTAAAGAAGATAAATCCCTTATCATTCAGATGGAAGCAAATGAGGAGACTGTTTTGGAAAGACAAGCAAAAATGAGAGAAAGAGCAAAATTTTTGAAAGATAAGCGGGAATCTGAAAGGCTGGCTTTTGTTCAAGAAAAGTATGATCAGAAATTCAGGTAATTGATGCTTGCACTAACTGTTATCCGCTATTTAAATTGCGACCAATTTTTAACTAATAACTGTTTTTTTCTTCCATGATCCAACATTTTCCATTGCTATTATATGAAAAAAATGAAAAGCATTACTTTTCTGTAAAGGAGAAACTGAATCAGGACTGTGTGAAAAGAAGCAGTCAATAAGGATACAGTCTCAATCTTCTGTTTTTGATTTGTAATTTTTAAAATGCATTTCCAATCGCTGTATACTTAACCATGTCTATTGTCATTAATAGTCAGGCAGGTTTTTTTTTTTACATATATGCCATTGTCAGATATATGAAAACATACTTACATATGCACAGATATTCAGAGTAGTCATTGTACAATTTGTACAAATATACAAGGCTGTAATTGTAAGGTATATTAATGAATATCTGACTCAGGGTGGTACATAAATTCATGCACCTTTCTGTTACATATTTGAATTAAAATAGTCTCTGCATGCAGTTTTGCAAGAAGCATCTCTACACATTCCCTAATTAAAAAACAAATATTACAAAATGTGTGTCCTATGATTATGAATTTAGGAATAAACCTGTTTTTTTTTCTTACACCATCTCAAGAGCTGAGTGCGAAGAGTTAAGATCGACGTTAACAAAGAGACATCAGGATCAAGTCTGTCTTGAGCGACTTGACCAGCTCAGACAGAAAGAGGACATAGCCAATCAAAAGAAGGCATATGATGACATGTACGCCCAGCTCTGGGAACAGGACATGCTTGCCAAGGCAGCCAGGGAAGAACGGGAAGCCAAGGAACTTCATGAACGAAACCGTGACGTTCTTAATGTCCTGAGGAAGCAGATGGCAGCTTTGGAAGCTCAGAAGGAAGAAGGACGTCGGCTCAAAGAAGAGGAAGCTCAGCTCTTGGTAAATTTTCCCTATTTCTTTTGATACAATTTTCTTAAGGTGTACAAAATATTGCAGGCTGCTTCACTGCAATGTTGTGATTGACATGTTTGTTGGAATATTGCAGGCTGCTTCACTGCAATGTTGTGATTGACCTGTTTCTTGGAATATTGCAGGCTGCTTCACTGCAATGTTGTGATTGACGTGTTTGTTTGAATAGTTCAGCGCTGCTTCACTGCAATGTTGTGATTGACGTGTTTGTTGGAATAGTTCAGATATGATATTAGAGTAAAAGAAAACTGTGATCCAGTATCTTGCCTAAAATAGCTTATGTTGCTTACATTGAATGTTTCGAGGTTGTTTGTGTAACTTCCCAAGTTTTTCTTTTTTTATGAGCCTATTGCTTCTAAGCAAAGACAAATTGTTGCCTCATTTTACGTTTTTAGAGAAAAGCTTTAAACATTTGAATGCTGTCAACTGGTGGTTGTGTAAACTCAGTTTTTCAGCTCACACTGCACCATATACGGGTACCATACAGTGAAGATACAACATGTGGAAATGAAGGTCTATTGGTGGCCTTAACTTGGATTTTATTAAATGTGAACATACGACACTTGTAAACTGAGGCGACGGAATGTACCTCAAGCAGAATAATACACCTACGTGGTCACTGTTTTTTCTTGTTTGAGCTTTGTTTTCAAATTTTTACCTTCATTGCCTAAAGACCAAATTAAGAAATGCTTTGCTAGTAATTTTTAGCCTATTCGTTGATTTAGAAAAGTCTTTGCCATTATCATGCTGCCTACTTTCTGATCCTGAGAGATAATGTGATTCCAAGAAGACAAAGAGGAAAGAAAGAGTTTCCCTTTTTGACATGGGATACAGTTTGTCTTCTCTATGAATTAATTATCAGCACAGATGACAATGAGAAATGCTTTTGGCAGAATGAACTAAATTCAGAAGTTTGAATTTAGAATACGATGTCTAGGTACAGACAATAGCTTTCTCTTTTTTAGTAGCAAGGGTCCGCTGTATGATGCAGTATATGACTTAAATTATAATAGTACTTCACAAACTGGTCGCAGGGTCAAGTGCAAACAAAGATTACGCTGCTCATAAAACTTAAAATCCATTGATTTTAAGGGAAGGCAGACCTTTGACTTCTTGTGCAGTGGAAGTTACAAAAATTACCGTGCTATTCTGCTCCTCATTGTGTCTTTCTTTAGCTCTTTTTTATTTCTAGATAGAATTTATCTATATATTTTTTTTATCTATTTTTGGATATAGTTCCATAGAAATTATAAACTTGAACAATTGTTCTACTGTACACTCGTTACAGAAAGAGCAAACTGCCTTGTGGAAGCTGGAAGATCAAAAGGCTTTGCAAGAGAAAATCAGAAAACAACAAGAAACAAGGGACATGCTTGACAGGTCCCTGGCTTCCAAGGCAAGGAAGAAGGCAAAGGAGGAACAAGAGCAATTGGCCTTTGACCTCAAGATGCTGGAGCAGCTGCTTGAAGAGTCTCGCAATGAGGCCATGGAAGCTGTGCAGCGCAAGGTAGGACTGGCTCTACTCCTCAAATGTTCTTTAAGATCATGACTCCTAAAGGGCTAAGCATATCCTAGTTTAGATAGCATCAAGTGGGACATGATACCGGATCATCTTTTAGACAGTATACAAGTGGGCATTTTACTCTAAATTTCATACAGAAAAAAATGAAAATTGCAAATGCTTTTGCCATTTGCTTTGTCATAAGAACTGAAGTTATATAATGACAGCATTTGTGACTTACAAAGAAGTATTGAGGCAGAAATTAAGAACGCTGGCATATCATGGACAAAGCTGAAGAGAGATGCCCAAAACCGAGTCCAATGGAAAAGTTTTGCATTGGCCCTTTGTTCTTCCGGGAATGCAGTGGCATAAGTCAAAACTAAGTCATTTGTGACTTCAGATAACAAGTGAAAATTCTTTGCAATATTTATTGGGTTTTACAAATAAAGTATTATTTCAGTTTGTTTACAAAGAAAATGACAGTATTTGACAGAACAATGCGTATGAGCTAAGTGTTCTATTACACACTAGGGCTCGACTTACTTGACTTTATGCCTCTTGATTCCTTAACTAACATAGGGCTGGTTTGTTATAAAAAGAGTCACTCACAACATGAATCCAATTTATATAAAATACAATTAATATTTCTTTATAACTATCCAGCGCGAACTCCGTGAAGAGGACAGGCGCTACCGCGAGTACTTGCAGCGTCTCATGGAGGAAGAGAAGGCAAGAGAGATGGAGTTGGAGAGACTTATCCAGAGAGAGGTGGAGGCTGCGTGGGAGAAGAGGATTGACCAGTGGAGGAAGGAGAGGAGGGCCAGGAAACTGCTACTGGATGACGTCATGGCAGGAAGAGCCAAGCAGCTGCAAGAACGATGTGAGTTCTTTGTTTTCTGTGCTTGTTTTTGGAGCTGGGAACTTTGTGCTAAGTTTATTATATCTACAGTGATCGAAACATTAAAGAGTTGAAATTAATTACTTGTAGTAAAATACCCAATTCTATTCTGAGAGATAAGTCATAGTTTGTTATAGGCTGTAAAGTAGCCTGATTAAATTGTTCTCATTGTAATTAAGTCATTTGCTAAATCAATATAGTTTAATGCTAATTACGACATAATTAATTTTATTATTTTTTTCTTGTTTTGTTTACACATACAGCTTGACTTGTTCCTATTCCATTAAATGGGGAATAGAAGGGGTACATAGTGTAGGGAATTTTTGGTGACATGTCACTTATGGTATTTTGGAAAAACAATCATAATAAAGATTCATATTTATTATAGTGTACGTGCAGCAAGAGATGCTCTGTAAAGCTTTAATTAGAAACAATATTTTGCTGCTTATTGAATGATTTAAATTTTTATGAAAAGATTCTACATAATAGACCTGGTTGATTGATTGGTTTGATTTATATATGGGCTGATCAGAGTACCTGTTTCTCAAACAAAAGTCAAACACAGAGAGCCATTACATAACTGTTTTTGTCATGCACAGTGATGGAGAATGAGCGCCAGCAGATGGAGGCGGCCCGTGAAAGAGAAGCCCTTCAGCGCCACATCGAGGAAAACCAGAAACTCGAGGCGCAGGAGGCGGCTCAGAAGTGGCAGTCCAACCTGACCTACCAGCGCGACCTGGTGGATCAGATGGCATACAACACAAAAATGCGGGAGGTGGATCGTGCAAGGGAGGAGGAGGAGTTCCTGAAGGAGCAGCAGGCGGAGCGTGAGTACCAGACACGCATGAAGCAGGTCCTGGACAATCCCACCCTGGACAGGCTACACCCCATGAGGAAAGCTGTGATCACCTAAGTTCAGGAGGGATGGAGATTTCTGTCGTTAGACAGTCTGCATTCCAGCCAGCTTAATGCTCACAATTTACTCTTTTCTTTTTGATAGCATTATTTGTTTTATTACTTTAAACCTGAAGTTTTCAATATCTTTGGGAAATGTTTTCAGTCTTGACAAAAGTGGGTTTGAAATTTGGAGAAACGTCTTCAAACTCGTCAGGACTAAAAAAAATGAACAAAGCATGCTAAAATATTATGTACTTTTTTTCTAAGGAAAAAAAAAGGTTTAAAGTTGGCACATGCAAACTTTGCAAGCCATTAAAAAATAAAGTTTACTTTTACTCATTCATTTTGATTAAACAGAATTATTATATGAAGAATTGGGAGTTCACAAAAATGAACAATTTAAAGCACTTATTTTTCTAGAAATAAGTCATGAGACCAGTAAGAATCTTTCTCTTGGTAACCTTCATTGTCTTATGAGAAAAATGACAGTGAAAAATATTTAAGCCCTGTCTCCACACACAAAATAATGTGGATTACCGGTACTCTTGTTCAGGGAAATAATGTTTTCATAAGTGCGAGAGAATAACAAGGAGATTTTATCTGAACAGAGCCTACCAGCTGTTATTGTGCTGTTGGCTTCAGTATTTGAAAAATATATTTAATTTACAAAGTTTCCCATAATTCTGATTTTTAGTCTTTCTCAAGAAATATGCACTTTAGTTTTGATTTTTTTTCTAATGTGCAGTAGAACATAAAATACTAATTATTTTGTTAATTGGAAAAGTATTTTTGTTAAACGTTGAGTAAAATTTTGCAATTTTTTTCAATGTTTGTAATCAAAGTCTTGCAACTTACATTATTTATTTGTATTATGAAGACAAATATTAAGTCAGTATTTTTGAGAAAATACAAGTTTTCCTTTTAGTGAAGACAATTTGAACATGAAATAAAATTTATGATACAAAAAGAAGATAAATCAAAATACCGGTACAGATTTCGAGGAAACAAGAATGAAAGGTGTGTGTTTGAAAGTGAATAATTCAAGTCTTGGTGTGAGGGAAGAATGAATGTTGCTGATGGACTTGGTCAACTATTGCTCTTCCTCTGAATTGAATAAGCATTTTCCCTCCTTCAGAACTAAAAGAAGCATTCCTCTTTATCCATCACTATCAATTTTTAGCTTTGTTTTTGTTGTCTCAAATGTTGCATTGAAAATATGCGATAGAAAGTTTGAGGTCACGTCACTTTATCTTGTCCATTGACTGGGTTAAACACAAAATGTTTGTGACAGAATTTGTGATAAATGTATATTTACACAATAAGCAATACATATGAAAAAAGTAGCAACTTTTGACGGTATATATTATTGTGCTAATATATTGTGTATATCTGTAAATAAATTGTGGGCGTTTTTCACAGAGAACAAAAATAGATCATGGTTACTTGAGATGCACAATGTTGTCCTGACCTCACGAGCATTTCAGTTGAAAGGCCTGGCCATCAGTTGAGAGGAGATTTGACATTATCTCATGTAATGAACTGCGGCAGCTGTTATTAGGTGATGCAGTCTGTACGCTTGAGATGTCATGTCACAGGATAAACTGTGTTTTTATCATAATCTTTTTTGTAGAGACCATGAACATGTAAAAAGATAAAGAGAATTGTCTTTGTAAGTTTGAACATTATGTATTTCTACGAATAATCAGTTTTTAAAGTTTTTATTGAAGAAGTATACCTATGGTTTCAGTGAATTTACCATTCAGTTGTGTACACATGGGAAACGTGTCACTGTTGATTCTACTCTTCATCCTCATACACCCAGGTCTAATCTACAAACACAAAAAATAAATGTTTATTGAGAAGTGATCTTTGCTTTTCAAATCTCTCTTTGTTTCAAGGTTCTTTCATTTATTTTTAGTCCTCACGCACTCACTCATTCATGCCCTCCCCCCCCCGGGGCATAGGCCATTTAATCCTCTCTGCCTGTGTTTATTTTCTTTCCATTGAAACATTGACAGAAGCAAAGAATTACACCACTAACTTCAATAATTGCAAAATAGGAATATAAAATCTTTCAAGATCAACATAAGCAAAGTATCAAGCACAAATATGGCTGCTGTTATCGCATAGTGAAGAATCTGCCTGGCTCACTGACATCCCACTTTGGAGTTAGACCTACTTAAAGGTCGGGTGGGTTGTTTTTTAAATGGTTCTAACTTCGCCATTATAAATGCAGTCTTTCTCATTTTTGTATTGCAAATATTTGAAAACTCTTTTGATAGACTGTAGGCCCTATATCAATACCATTAACATCAAGACAAAAAAAATTGTTCAGAGAATTTGTGCAATTTTGCCAATTTGTCACTATGCGATGGATAACAGCAGTGATAGATGTATATGGTAAACACACTGTAGCATTTGTTTTTTATAGTGAACTTCGCTTCTTAGAATCGGGAAATAGATCTAATGAAAATCTATGCATTTCAAAGCTCATATGTCTCTTTTAATCTTTTATAGAGGATCGAAGCAGCTATGTCACTGATTTGCCTGGGCAGCCTCTTAGAAACAACGCTTTGCCCAGAGGCGCTGTTCCTCACTCAGTCATACTAGTTCCATTCCAAAGGACAGATGTTGTCAGTACATGTACATGTAGTTATTAGTTGTGCAGCAACAATGCTGTTTCCTTTCTCTTATTCACAGATCACAAATTAGTCGGTTCTATTGGAAACATCCTACACTGCAACTCTTATATGATTGACTCCCTTCAAGGACTGAAACATTGACACAAAATATATGTACACAAACTGAACTAGAGCAGTGACAACAATGAAGGACTATTCATTGGGTTATACAATTTCAGACAACTTGACAAAAGACAAATGGAAACATCATTAAATAAATATGCTTCTATTGCAACACAAAAAACACAGTCATCTATAAAAGCATTCGCGAAGTAATTTACTTCTTCACTCAAAGAAATGTCCTGACTCTCCAAATGCTTTACATGAAACATGACACATACAGAATGACAGACATGAAACATGACACAAACAGAATGACAGACATGAAACATTACACAAACAGAATGACAGACATGAAACATTACACAAACAGAATGACAGACTTTATCTGGAAGTAAGCACATCGTGATGTAAGTAAAAAAAAAGGATAAAGTTCCTTCAACTACTTCAAGGCCAACGAGGCCCATAGAGCCAGAGCTTATCCTGGTTTCGGTAGCGTGAAGCGGAATTAACTTCATCTCCTAGACAGGACGCTAGTCTGTCGTGGGTTTACTTCCCCAGCAGAATATGCTGGTACCTAATTCACACCTGGGTGGGGAGAGGAAAAATGGTGTAAAGTGTCTTTCCCAAGGACACAGCACAGTCACCTCCCGGATTAGCATCCTGGACCCTTAGATTAGGAGTCCAGCGCTCTATTCGGCCTCAGGGCCACCAGATCGTGATGCAAGACGCACACATATTCCCAAAACAGTAAAGTTGATTCAATCATCTTGCTGCTTTTTGTTACAGTCATCAAGTGCTTCCATGAAACAGGAACAGAAACAATGATGAGTCACAACAAAAGATTATTCCCATCTATTAACAAAACAAAACGCACCTACTGAGTCCATGGTTAGGCCATGGAGATGTGAGGCTGCTTGTAGGCGATGGTCCAGACTGACGCCTGTATCTGTCTCCATGGCCCAGGTAAATAGCACAGGTGCAAGTGAGGACCTGGCCTGTCTGATTGGGGTCTGGGTGAGGGTGGGGCTAGCGACCCTATCTTATGAAACAAGTGGATGATTTAAGATGGGAGGCACAAACACTAATCATGACAGCTTACAATAGAACACTCTCACTCTCAACAACACAGGAGCTTTTTCCATCCAATCTTTCAGAACCTGGATTCCACAATGTCTGGGTGGAAATGCATCTCTCTCACAACTAATTCACATTTTCTTTGCAAATTATTCTATCGACAGCAACAGTGAAAAGTACAGTAATGATTCAGTACTTGTACTTCTAGCATCAATCCACAGATACCAAATTTTATTTCTTTGTTTTCACACAAACACAAGAGATCTTTGATAACCGATCAGCTGCTGATTCCTCTATGAAGAGCAATACTGGAGGGCATGTAACAATCTTTTCTCACCTGTACATCCATGTACTGCAGTCCGCATATTCTTCTTTCTCTCACAAATGAATGTGTTGCCTTCGACCACACGCAATGATTCTTGTGAAATTGACAGTTTTGGGCTGCACTGTGTATGAAGTGGATGTCCTGAATGAAGTCACCAGAGTAAGGCAGTTTGCTTACTGTTTTTATTTAAAAGAAATTTGATGTGATGTGAGACACTGGTGCCATAGTTATACCTCAAGGCCTGTGAGGCCCATAAAGCTGGAGCTTATCTTAGTTTCCATAGCATAAAGTGGAACAGGGGATTTTTTTTTAGATCGTCCCTAGACAAAACAAAAGCCTGTTGTAGGGTTTCTTCCCCAGCAGAAAATTCCTAAACCTGATTTGCACCTGGGTGGAGAGAGTAAACATGATGTAAAATTTCTTTCCCAAGGACACAACATGGTTGCTGTAAGGATTCGAACCCGGACTCATGGATTGGGAGTTTAATGCTCTATTCATTTGGCTATGGACCAGCTACACTGCTGTAATGTTGATTTGTTAAATAGTAATTAAAGTTGCAAATTAAACAAGCTAAAGGCAAGCAGACTAACATAAAAATTACATCCCTTCCCTTTTCTTTTCCCCATAAGAAAGAGCAGAACATCAGCACCAAATGTCCAGTATTGGCATGGACTTCATGACTCGGACAGATCAAATCAAAATGTAGGAATTCTCGTTTGGTGTCAAGAGAAATGTAAAGTAAAGCAATTGAATCTTTCTTGCTGAACATCAGGCCAGCTTGATCACAGGCAAAACTTTATGCTGGGAAAAGTCAAACTCAGGTGGCTCCTGTGGATAGTTTAAAAAGCACATAAAGAGTTGACAGTGCATTGTGATATGGAACAAAAGTTTTACTTTAATTTCAATGTTATTTTTTTTAAGAAAAGGAAAATACAGTTCAATAACCGTGCACCATTTTACCAAGTTTCCAGAATTAAAGTGTCATAGAATTCATTTATACCACAATCCTTTTCACACAATTCATCTTTTTAAAATAGACTATGTCAAACTGTGACACAAATATTCGATTTGCCACTGGCTCTATATTTAAAAATCAAGTGGAATTCAAAGGCATTAACAAGGACACACATATAATTATAAATGAACAAGGAAACACATATAATTATAAATGAACAAGGAAACACATATAATTATAAATGAACAAGGAAACACATCAAGCAGACAGCACATACCATCGAGTCCTGTTTGTGACCTCCTACAATGAGGCGCATCATGACTATATTCATTTTGGCAATCTTTGTAATTGTCTGCACCTGAAACACAAGGCAGGGACACTTTACAGCATAAGGAACTAACTCATACACTCACTAACAAAACAATGACTTTGATTTGGAAACAAAACCAATTATAGCTGCAAATGCACAATACAAACAAGAACAAAACAAGAGAAAGCATAATTAGTTCAATTAGTTTTGAAAATAGGAGTGGAAAAAACAGGAAGCACCCAGGTGGAACCAGCAGGGACAGAGGAACAGATGCAGCTTACAGTTGAGTAGGAGGAGAGGGCCAGAAGGTAATCGCTTTAAACAAACAAGTGCAGAGGCCCGTTCTCGGAACAGCTTCATAACTAAATGCGATAGACTGGATCATTCTATCATTTTGTAGCGTTGTCTTTCAATAGGAGCAATAAATACCATGAAATCGACATCATTTTTCTTTGAAAGCATCTTAGTGACAGAAAGATGTACTCCAGTGTAATATCAGTTAATGACTTCCATTCAATGAAGAAATACGACTTTGCTTAGTAGTTGCTTGGGAAATTAAAGAAAAAAAAATGCAAGCACACTTGTAAATGACACAGAGAGTTAATTGCACAGCGTCGGCTAGAATAGACCACTGGATTTATCCAAGACGTGTTTGTGAAACCGGACAATATTAGGCCTTAAAGATAAAAGAAAATGTAAAATTATTTTGCTTTATTTCACAATTTTAAGTATGTCCACACCCCAGTTTTCAGAATTATTGGTTTATGCGTTTAAGAGAACCTGAGCGTTACATGTCAGAAAGTGACTCTTATTATAGTATGAAGAAATTAGAACAAAAAGTCAGAGAAGCATTCAAGCCAAGCCAGCAGTGTGCTATGGACTTGTTATGTTACATCAGCTTTCACTCGTCCTTGCAGAGCTGACCAGAGGATACACACACGTGTGCAGAGCTTGTTGCCCTGCTCCACCCACTCATCTTCTAAACGTATTTTAATAATTCAAGTTCCCCCCGCATTATCCCCCCCCATTCTTCCCCGTTTTGTCCATACCTCCTCGGTTGGAGTGAGAGCGTCCAGCAACTCCTTGGCTTGGCAAAAACACTTGCAGGCGGAGCCGAACATTTCTTGTGACGTGGGAGCCGGGTCGTAACGACGCAGGTCAGACATTTCCTGAGCAAATAAACAAACATTCGATGAATGCAAAAAGTAGATGAAGGTTGCAAGGAAGTTGAACAATGCAAATGGAAATCACAAGGAAAAAGAGCTAACCCAAAGCACACAAGGCTTGTCATTTCCATTTGGTTCCATTGAATGAAACAAGCAGAGCTGTACAATCTTTTCTCCAATAATTTCTCAAACATTTCTTCTGAAAAGAAACGTTTCATGGATGGACAAGTAGACTGCCATATTTTCTCACGTCTTGAAACCAAATAAAAATGAGTTAATTGAATGAAAAGTAAATTATCCATGTAACAAAGCGATGTTGTCCTAACAGTAAATAATAATGTTCCTTCATGGCCAATGGAGCCAAGCTTATCCCAGTTTCTGTAGCATGAAGTGGAAAATAAGATTTTTACTTCATCTCCTAGACAAGACGTTGTAGGTTTATCTACCTAGCTGAACATGCTGGCTCCCAATTTGCACCTGTGTGGGGAGAGGAAAAATGGTGTAAAGTGCCTTTCCCTAAAATACAACAAAGTCCACTCCTGGATTTGAACCATGGACCCTTGGATTAGGAGTCTAACACTCAGCTACATATATTTCAATTATCTTGCATCTAAACATCCAAATCCAATTACCCGGTACTAATGTTTGAGTTCACTTCGGTCATCTTTTAGTCCATTTTTATGAAATGAGCTTTAACTAATACAATCTTTCATGTTATCCCATTTCTCTTAATAATAAACTAATAAATAAAACAACTGCATACTTCATGACATCAGAAAACATATCGTGTATTTGTTACTTACACAATACGTTCAGTGTACACACCTCATACTGCGCGTACTGCACCATGGGTGGTGTCAATACAGTTGCAAAGGGAGCAAATCGATGGCTGTAGCGAACTTTCTCGCTGTCAAAGCGGAAGTTTGGCTTCTTCAGTTTCCCACATAACTGGAAGGCCACGACAGCCTACAGCAGGAGAAACACAAAACAGAAAGTGATGAGTAGGCCACGACAGCCTAGAGCAGGAGAAACACAAAACAGAAAGTGAAGTGTGGCCAACATTACTTCAAAATAGAACACTGAACTGTACTTACAAGCACACTCAGTTTAGTTTGCCAAATTTCAAAAAAGAATTGCAGGATAATTATAGACTTAAGTCCATATTAGCTTCTTTACTTGACACTAAGTTATAGAAGGAATAACGCATTCATGACTGTTCCAAAGGTTTTGCAGCATATATTGCGTATAATCACTAAAAAAAAAACCAGATACAGCAGTTGTATAATCTATGTGTTTCAGCTAAATAAACTCTTCCCTTACCTTGTAATATCCCTCAAACATTTGCCTGTAGGATTGCGCTAGAGTCAGTTCTCGAGTTAGTGTTCTAGTTCTCTTCTTTTTCTTATTTTTCTTGCTACTGCGACCTTTCTGAGACATGTCTGAAACAGCAATGATGAAGACATCATGAATGATGCACAGGACTTTGGGAAAAGCAATATCTGGTAATTACAAAGAATATCTTTTCAGAACAGAATAATGTGTATTCAAGAAAAGTTGAAGATTAAAGAAATAGAATGTATACAGTGCACACATGAATACATCACACTTCGCACATGAATACATCAGACAGCACACGCAATGGGCTACATGTAATCAATGTTCATTGTTTTCACAATCTTTTCTTCCTTGTTTCACTATGAAGTCTTTCCTTACTTTATTTTCTGTTCAACACAAACTAATGAAGCGATCTTGAAAACTATGAAGACAAACCAACATTGAGCAATACAATCTCCAGCGATCAAGACAACACTTTGTATTTTTCATCTTCCCTGGAGCCTTTATCCACTTGCTTGCATTTAAAGTTTATTTTCTGTTGTACGTTCACCCACGGAGACAGAAATATCATGTATTAATTATTTTTTGTATTG
The DNA here is from genome assembly GCA_039654405.1 of Bullina lineata. NCBI lineage: Eukaryota > Metazoa > Mollusca > Gastropoda > Bullinidae > Bullina > Bullina lineata. The sequence continues at coordinate 1,548 of JBDFRD010587709.1, read as the reverse complement.
TTACTCTGGGATAACTGTTATAGCTATTATCAATTCATTTGTCTTTACTGACTAACTTTCTCAAGGAATGTCGCATGTTTTATGTGAAACACTAGCCTCAAAGCTTCTAAAAACCAGACTGTGAATAGAGTACCCGGAGCATTCTCAGCCTCCAAGAGAAAACTGTCTGCTCTGTGCAGTGTGGACACAAGCCAGGCGTACAGCAGCTCGTACAAGTACCTGAAACAGAAACAATGAAAAGCACAGTCCATACACTTCAGGAAGCCACACACCTGTGTCTCTGTTCTCAACTCAAATCAGCCCTACTTCATATCTTAAACTATTATGCTGATGTAGAAAGTACAAAGTTAGATCTACTCTATTCATTCCTTATTATGTATGTTCACATCAAATTAGACATAAACTGAAATCCTTAAGAAAGACATACCACTGTGAAAAATAATAATACGTGTATTATAGACTGAGACTTACACGTAGTCAGTAGTTCTTGCTGAGGTGAGCATTTGAAGCCCCTTTTGCTTTTTTAGAAATTGTGTTCTAGGTCTAAAATTGCACAACAAATGTTTTCGCACAACACAAAGCTAGATCATTGCCGTAAGTATATGACGGGGAAACCCGTTTGACTTGATTTGTTGTATTTAGTGCCCCCTGGAAATCCACTGATCACTTGTGTGTGACGTCATGCACAAATCTAATAATTCTATTGACTCATTGGCTTAGTGGTCAGGATCGTAATGTATGCACATGTGTGAAGGCCTAGGCCTAGTTTGGGCTTGAAAGAAGCGATGTAACCCAGTATCAGAATAAGATAGATCTACAGAGAAGAACGAACAAAGCGAAGTGAACGATGTGAACGCAAAAGCTGGAACTGGAAAGCTGACTAGCGTTATTTCCTTTTCAGGGAGAAAATGACTACACTACCAAAATACGGAATCGATTCATTCAATACGGATTATCGGACTCGAGACCCAAAATACGGAATCGATTCATTCAATACGGATTATCGGACTCGAGACCCAAAATACGGAATCGATTCATTCAATAAGGATTATCAGACTCGAGACCCAAAATACGGACTGAATCTATTTACAGAACGATAGGCAGCTATGATAACCATATTAGAAGCAATCCCCTGCACCACCATTATTACATTATTAGAAACAATCTAAATATTACTTTCCTCATTAAAACGGAGGCTTTGTTAACTTTGTATTTTAAGGACACCTGGACCTTTGAATCAGTCTGATCATCTTATTTGATGTCCCATCAAATGAAACCTTCAACTGCAATGTATATAACATTACAGTCAAACTCGGATATAACAGGACTGACAGGACCGGTAGTTTTTCCCTGTTATAAGCGAGTCCTGTTATATCCATTATCAAGGGAAACTACCAGTGCTATTGCACCTCTCGGTAATCTCACTGTGTGTAACTGGAGACGGCAGTATAATGCCATGAGTCAGGCATCTGCTTAGTGAATGGGATGTGTGGTGCATTGCGTGTGTGTTTGAAAGTTTGTGTTTAGGCAAGCGACCGTACAGACAGG
>JBDFRD010587598.1:0-16866 GCA_039654405.1 Bullina lineata | reverse complement strand
AGAGAGAGATAGAGAGAGAGACAGAGAGAGACAGAGAGAGAGACAGACAGAGAGAGAGAGAGAGGAGAGAGCATGAACTTACGTTCCTCTGACCAGATCTGTGATGGCTTCTGTCACAGAGTCATCACCAGCAGAAGAATAATGCTTGCTTCTCTCATCCAGGACTTCCACAAACTTGGCAGGAAACCAGCCTCGAAGGCCATTAAGTTCACCGATCCAACAATGCTCATCCTTTTGAGATATGATCTGAGGGGAGGTGATTTGACATTAGCATGTCATGGTCTCATGTCTTGAAATATAAGCCTAGTTAATTGTGTAAGTCCAATCAAAGTTTTTACAGTCATCATCTGATGATGGAATAGCTGTTAGTATTATACTGCTCCATTAGCAAGGAATATAATATTATTCTCAGTTATTTCAGCTACATTTCAGTATTTTGGCTCTGAAATATATAAAAAAAACAACAACAAAAAAACTGTCTTCTCTATAAATGCAGCTTAAGAATATGTAACTATTTCATGTCGAGCAATGAGCTACTGCCATTCCTCTTTTCATCATAAATGTTACCTGGCAATATTGAATCGTGGAAATTTATTAAACGTTTTCCTAATTTTTACAAAATTCATAAGAATAATTATCATAATAATAGATAAAAGCAAAAGCAAACATCTTTATACACAGCCATACTCAATTGACTCAGATACACTTTATGAGACTTCGATTGGTGAAAATAGAAGGGTCCATAATAAGGGGATAGCATGTTGAAATTTTACCGTAATAATATCATTTTTTCTGAAACCAAGTTCATCATCATCATGTCTCTCAAAATCCAGCAAGGCTTTGGCTCTTCGATGTCTGTGCCTGGCCACATTGACATAATTCTCCAGGTCTTTCACATGACTCTCCATGCTGTAGTCAGCCGTAAGTACCTGAGCAATAAATGGACAAACTTCTGAATGACATGCAGTCTTTCCCCCATTAAAAAAAAGTAAAACGCAACAAAAAAAACCCAACCTTCTAAAAAACATTATTTCCACCTTTCAAGCTGACAGCCATAGCTCAAAACAAACTCTTATGTCTCATTTGACAGAGTAACAAGTAGTAATATTTTCTTGAAAAGCAAAGAAAATAAAATTGTACATCTCATCCATCCTTCCATGTTTGTGCTTTACATTCCCATTAATTCACCAACGCGATTACATAATCAGTCTTGTCACAAGCTCAGTGAAACCAAGTTTTATAACATTCACTTCTCGGGCTTTTGGGCTATTAAAAACTTTGTTAGAAAATTCTCTAGTTTACTTTCACTTGATGAAGTGAAGGACAGATTACTTCACATTTTTAGCATAAGCAAAGCATAAAAATTCTAGCCTTATAAATCTTCTCACTTTCATTTTCTGCCTGTCATTATGATATTTTCAAAACCCTATTAAGAAATGACTCCTCAAAGCGCAAACAAAAACTATTACCACACAACTTACAACTTTGCCATTTTTGGGATCCAAGCTCTGAAAATGCCTGGCCACTTGTAAGATGGCTTCCCTCAAGTCTACCAGCAACTCAGTCTGTCGGATGTTTTTGGCTTTGCCAAAATCATCATCCTCCTGAGTCGATCCTCCCCACAGAACCGACATCAATGACTTTGAGCGACGCAACTGACGTTTGTTCAATTGCTTTAGAATAGAACCACGAAACCAATGAAGATTGAGTGTCGAACCTTATGTTATAAATCTATTTTGAAATAAAATTGTTTTTACTTGCATTACATAAAGAGCAAAACATACAAGGCCTCTTGTACAAATTTAAAAAAAAATTATAGAATCATGAAATAAACAGAGCTGCCAATGATTTGATAACTCATTTCAGCATTTTTTTTTTTTTGAATAGACACACTGATCACATAGACATGGGGAAATCACTGAAAAATATCTCATTTCAATACATTCAAAATACAGTGGAACACACTTAATTCGAACTCTGAAAAATGGAACCTATTTCGAACTCTGGTTATTTTAAAACTAAACACTGCTATGTACCCTGAACATCAAGCAGAGGCCTATGAGGCTATGCAGTTGAGTTGACAAGCAACTTGGCCGATGCTAGGCATATAGACACAATGCAGTTTCTGTTGGCTCTATGTACTTCCATGTATCTGAGCCATAGACTTAGATCTTACGATGGCACTGAACATGATCTGAGTCAGGCTCATGTGCTGTGCTAATGGACCCATAGGCCTTGAACTAGCCTACCATGGCTTCCCAACTGTAATCCCCAGTGACTGCGACAACACAACCTCAGCCAATGAGAGACGCTGACCCGAGATCAAATGTGTAATCAAGCGCATGGAGTACTCTGTATTTCACAGGCCTACACAAACATTATTTTGTCGCTCCATCATTTCCGTGATCATTTGATATAATAAATTTAAATGTTATTTATAAATATATTTCAGAAAAAGAAAACAAAAAGCCAAGAAAAAAAATCCTACTGTGCTCTAAAAGCCTCTTGTTTGGGTGGGTTTATTCTTTCAAATCGCAAATGGATGCAGCGGTACACATTTTAACCTCTCTTGTATACTTTTCCTGATCTTTAATTCGAACTCCTCTTTTTCCAAACACTTTTATTTTTTCCAACGAATTCGGGTTATGAGGGTTGCACTGTCACGGCAACGTCCCTACACTTGGAGCGGCCGTTTAGTTTTCCTGGCTTACACAGCAATAAATAACCAGGCACTGGTCATCCACTGTCAGGAGTGGGCGTGTCGGCCCTATTTCTTGGCTTTCTTACCCATGACGGTGACGGTCAGAGGTTGTGGGAAAATTCATAATGTTAACTTTGATTGTATCACCATTTTCTCAAAGCACTTTACCTTAAATATTTTCACTCTATAAGCCGCTCATTCTACATCTCAACCTCACTTCTGGATAGTTTTATTCATTGTCATCCGAAAATAAACACACTGTGCCATGCTAAGAGTAGGACATATTTGGACAGTTTCTGACAAATTGCCGGCTGCAAGTTATGCAATATCTCATGACTTCAGTCACGGCTGTGAATCAGCACTACTTTAGTTCGGAGCGAGAGCAGCTACCACGCTCCACTGCACTTCCCAGGCCTTTGTGACACAGCGGTCAAAAGTTCAGCACCGACAGTTTCAGGTTTCACACAATCGGGGGACCAGCAAAACAAACAATACAAAAACATACAAATAAAATCCATACAATTATTATTTATCATAGCAAAAAAGACGAAACATCAATCTTTTCACTGATGTGATTTTGACACTTGTATTCTGATTTGGGCAGAAGATATTGAAATAAAACAATAGCAAAAGTGAAAGAAAAATATGGGTTACGATATCGAAGAAATTATTTAAATATGTTCTTGTTTCGGATTGCAGCGTTGGTTTTAATTGTTAATTCATTAATGTATACCTAACATAATACCTTATCAGGCACTGCAATTCTGTCGCTATTCCATTTTAAGTATCTTCGGTAAATTGAGCACCCAAGAATTGTCAACTCCACAAAATGCTATTTCAGAAATAAGTCTGCCAATGCCCGAATACTTCCAATGTTGACATATAAGCAAATCCTTTCTTAAAGATTTGAAAGATAACCAATCAGACATTAATCATGTAAAATTTTATGCGAACACTTTCTGTGTGCATAGTTTTGAGCCTAAATAAGTCAAAGTTTCAGGATTTGTATTTTGCTGTCTTTTTGTAACTTTCCCCTTTTGGGGGTTAAGCCGTATTAACAGATGTCAATATACCTACATTGTGTCGTCCCACTTTGAAATTTCGTCTTGATTACTATACGCATTGCAGAAACTGTGCTTATCATGATTGATACAGAGCATGGTTGTGTATTACAGTGAAAATATACATTAAAAAATTCACTACTTTTACTCAACACTCTCACAAAGCTTGGGCCACCTCTGACCCGGTAATTGCTGCCCCACCCCCATAGTGGTAAAATTGCCCTCTATTGTGTGGGTATGGGCCAGCACCCTGCTATGGCCAGTGATAACTCTGACTTATGTGACAGTTGGTCACACCTCTTGCTCAGCCAAACAGTAACTTCCCGTGCTGTATGACTCACAGTTTCAAGTTTCCTACTGAATTATTCAATCTTGCAAGCAGAATATACAAAATCTCAATTTAACAGTTTTTCACTTACTTGCTTTGGAAGATTTCTGGAGGACTCTGGATTGACCAATGCCCCCTGGTCTGCCATAAGGTAGGCCAAATGTTTTCTGCGGTGAGTGTCCACATGAACATCTGTCAAAGACCCTGATACACGAAATGCAACCTGGTGAAAGTTTATGTGAAAGGTGTCAGTAAGTGTGTCTTGAAAATAAAGGTTTTACATTGCAAACCATTAATATTTCTAAACCTCAAAATGCTTGGTTCTTGATGCACTCCTTACAATCGATATAATCATAACAATGACATTACAGCTGGTTCTAAAATCACATTTCTTGTTTGCTTTTACTAGAAACTACTTCATGCCTCTTAGAAAAGGTGAAATTAAGTTAATTTAGGATTTTACTAACAAAAATATGCATTAAATCCAGTTAAAAATATAATTAAAATATGTTTACAAAAATGGTTCAAAGCACTGTCTTCTGCCATCTTTGTTTCAATCAGTAGTTTTTCGCGATTTCTTATCCTCTCAAAATCCTCAATCATCTTAAAGAAATGGTAACATCTAATGAACCCACTGACTTTTTTCACAGTGAAAGTGAGGAGGAAGAAATTGAAAATGAAGATGACGATTTTGCTGAAGAATGCTAAAAATATAATCAGCTAGCACAGCAAATCAGATGATCAGTAAGTGAATTAGATTTTCTTTCACATACACATTCATTTTTTTGTTTTAAATTTGTATCCCTATCATTGACAAAATAAATTTATGAACAAAATGGGCTCATAGGGGAACAAACATGGGTGCTGCGGGCATTAAACTCTAATACTTGGAAATTATGAGAGAAGTGTCTAAATTCTTTAAAATGAAATGTGGCACATTCAAGTTGCTTTAAAAATTCATATTAAAGATGGAGCAAAAAGATCATGAAGGGGAATATACAGAAAAATGGCACTATGATAATGACATGTTATGCAAAAATTTGAATTGAAAGGAAGTATAAAGAAAATCAACATCAAAGTTCCTAGATATTATATATCATTTGAATTCGTCAGAACAAACTCCTGGCACTATGATAATGAAACTGCAATAGCATGAAATTTGAGTTTTACATCACATATACATTCAATTCTATGCCCAATTGGTGGAAGTGAATGGAAAACAATTTCAGACATGCCAACCTCATTTGAAGCTTGGAATAATCCGAGCTGAACTCACAGTAAAATGAGGACCAAAAAGAGTAATTTTGCGAGGTCAACCGAGAGAATGAAGAAAACAACAGCAATGAGATTTAAAAGCATATATCCTCGCCGTAATATCTTACAGCTCCCCATAATTTCTTACAGTGAACTCGTGAAGTTGGCATGTGTGAAATTTTGTACAGAAAATTCATTTTTATCAGCTGATGTAGAAGAAAAGCATTTCAATTCAACAAGGACATTGAGTAAAGAAATCAATCAGTGTCACGATGTATCATGTGACCTGCTGACCCTACCAGCTGAAGACAAGCGTTTTCCATCATAAATCTATTATATATTTGGCAACATTTTTTGCTTGTGTGAGTTTTCCGGACAAACTGCAGAGGCTATGCATTTTAAATTTGATATGATAGTACAAAAAGATAGAACGGTCATTATGACAGTCTTCGATTTTTGTTGTTTTGAAACGCTGAATTAACAACAAAAAGATTTGACAAAGGTTCCGATCCTCCTACCGTGTTTACTTTCAACATGGTTGGAAACGAAACAAAGTTTTGAGCTGGATACTTGTGTGTGATGTCACGTATTATGGGCAAGGCTGGGTACTCAACTGATTCTTATATAATTCTCTTACATGGACATAAATGAATTTATGAGAACACAAAATATGGAAGATAATTTTGATAATTGATATTGAGCACTTATTAAACCATTAAATATCAGAATAGATTATTGTTTTCATTTTGCCACACATAAACTGTTGTAATAATCATGACACACATAATTATAAAGTGTAAAGGCCACAAAGAAAGCTCTCAAGTACATTGAACAGTATGTGGACTGACTCAATAAAACCCATAAGTGCTGCTGACACTTGCTTATAACTGGTCAGGATGAGACTGTGAGACACCGCCCACCACAAAAACGGTACCAGGCCTAGGTATGTGTCAAATAGAAGTATGGAACCTGCACAGATGGTCAAGGTACAGGGTAGGTTCAAGTGTGCAACAAAGTCACTAAATAGAGACTGAGCATGATTGTAGGGTGTCAGTGTAGATGGGACAAGTGCAGGAGACAGGAGAGATTGAACTGATTGTCTTAGTCATACAAGAAAGAAACAGCTGATGTGGCATTGGATGGCAGTAGGCTGTTACATAGAGGAGCCAGAATTTGCAGATTATCCCAGAAATCTTGTGAGATTGCCACCTGGTCAACCCTCTACCATCAAGAGTTGGGAGCTTTTGCTGACAAAGAACCCAAAGCTTCTGCAGCATTTCAGTCTTCCTCAGCAAAAGTTTTGCCTTTGGAGTGAGGGACGGGAAAGGTGGGCTGCGAAGTCTCAGCAACTGTATAGGACTGGCCCCAACTTTGAGTGCACTTTCAGGCAGGCCTTGGTGGGCGTAGCTTCAAGAGCAAAAGATGTAAGGACTTGATTTGCAGACTGCTGCTCCATCATGCGAGGTGACACTGAGTAACAGAGCCAGACCCCAAGCAAAATCAAGAATCTCTCGCTAACAAATCGGCCAAGTAAAGTAAAAAAAAAAAAAATGTAAAGTTCTTTCAAGACCTATGAGGCTCATACTGCCAGAGCTTATCCCGGTTTCGGTAGTGTGAAGCGGAAGACATGATTTTTACTTCATCTCCTAGACAGGACGCTAGTCTGTCGTAGGTTTACTTCCCCAGCAGAATATGCCGGTGCTAAATTCACACCTGGGTGGAGAGGAAAAATGATGTAAAGTGTCTTTTCCAAGGAGACAACACGGTCATCTCTGGACCCTTGGGTTAGAAGTCCAACATTCTAATAGACTAATAAAGAGAGAGTTAAGTGCGCAAGCTTTCATAGGTACTTAAGGTTCTCAATACATATATATGTAACTGCTCTTGTTATGATCTTTTTGTTTACTGTGACAACATGTAATTTTTATTATTACTATTGTTCTTGTTGTTGCTGCTACTATTGTTACAGCTGCAGCTTGCATTTCCAACAGACCTCTATTAATTCATCCACATCTTCCACATCCCCAGGTACATCTGACAGAGAATTGAATATCTGGGCCGAGTTGTCCAGACTCTGTAGCTCTTGCTCCTGAAGCAAACAAAGACTTGATAAAATGACAAGACAGAGAAAAGCATATAAAACTAGAGAGAGAAAAAAAAATCAATGCACAAAAATTGTCTGATTCTGCCCTTTGACTTTAGACATTAAATAAAGGAAAAAAAAAAACTGACATGATCTATGAATTTTAGTCCCAAATCTTAATATGATTTTCCCCCTGACATGTTCAAGGATTCAGTTTTGAAATCTAAACCCTACTTTGTCCCTTTCACTACCAGACACTATGTAACAAAATAGACTGAAGCAGCCCAGGATTCGATGAAAAAAAAATCTAAGGAATTAAAAAAACCCAATGTTTTATTCCTTACCATGCTTCAGGCTTGCCCACATCATTGAAAAGTAAAAAAAAATGTAAGTTACCTTCAACTTGAGCATGCCCATCGTGATCTGGAAAATAACTACAGAGCCCTCATAGTAAAACAGGTCCCACAGCCTCAGCAACACTTTCATATGCACAACGCTGGCAAATAATGTGAGGAACCAGTGCAGGCTGATCAGCGACAGTTCTGCGATGGAGAATAGGAAGGCTGTGTTTGAACTCATGTATTCATACTTGAACCGGTAATTTTTACAGAGTGCTTAGCCCTGAAAAGAGACTCTAAGCACAATAGAATGAAAAATAGAGAACGATTGTGAAAATATTGAAAAACAATGAAAAATATAACATATTATTCAACATCAGGTTGTACTAAAAAAAATCATATGTTAGCAATGGCTAGATTTTTCCAAGATTGTGGTATCCAATTATAATCGAGATAGAGACATATGAAGTACGATGGCTATAAATCAGTTTGTTGTGAGATTAGTCGCTATGAAACAAGATGCTGCAGGCATTATCTCTGTGAGCCTTCACTATTTGCAAATAACCTCAGCGAGAATGTTTAACAGCACAGCAGGTAGGAAAAGATTTAAAGAAGTTCAGCATTACTGACATAATTGTAAAACAGTTTATAAGGTAATATTTAAGCAAATTGTGTCTATCAATTTTACAAATCCCATTTGCAAATTATTTCTCTAAAATAAAATTCCCAGAGGAAGCACTCACCGTTTTCAACTACTCAAGATGACTGGTGGGCTTTGCAAAACTTTTATGAAAAATGCAACCACTAAAGTAATGCAAAGTATAGCTCTTTTTCAATTTTTATCACATAATCATCAAATCAATATTGTAAAAAGAGGGAGGAAAATCAATTAAACACTTACCTATATCATGTTCTTTCAACACTAAGTCAATATTGGGAAGGTAGCTAATCACAAGCTGACGCAAAACTCTTTGATCTGCCTGAAGGATCACGAAAGAAAAAAGACACTGATCAATAACACTGACAGATGGCTCACCAAGTGCCTTGTTTCAACCTTTTGGCTTTTGTCTAAGTGAAATGGCAGAAGACAAACTAATCGCAACTTTTAAATAATGCTTAACATATTGAACATAAATGATCAAATAAATTTAATAAAACTTTAAAGAAATAACAAATGTCATCATAAACGCTGTCAAAAATAATTTCCAATTCATACAACGTGTGAGTTCATTGCATATAGATCGCTTTAGAATTTCTACCTGGCATTTTTATTAGGGTGGTGCAGTAACTGAAAGGTAAGAGCGTTGGACTCTCAATCTGAGGGTCTGGGTTTGACCCCTGGTGACTGTGTTGTGACCTTGGTAAAAGACAATATACAACATTTTTCATCTTCCCACCCAAGTGTGACTAACGCTACCAAAACTGGGATCAGCTTCGTCTCTATGAGCCTCATAGGCCTTGAAGGAACTTTACTTATTTTCATTAAGGTGCCAACTGCTTAACTCACTGGGGGCAGGGGTTCCACTCAGCACAACAACTGCTGGGGGCAGGCGTTTTTAGGCACTTTTTAAAAAAATCACACAGCTTTGGTAATCAACTGATCTTGGTAAAATTTTCGCATGTATTAGCTTAACAGATCTAAATTATCTTTTTATTTGTATTTTTGTCAAATTTTTTGGTACAAAATAGAATTTCAATTTAAAAAGAAAATGTTTGTCACTGATATTTATCAATGTCTCTGGTCCTAACTTGCTTAGTCTTTTCACTTTCCTTCTTTCTCTTGGGCTTTTCAGGGACAAAATCGGGATCTCTGTCCGAATCATAAGTCTCATCAGAGTCTTCAGTGACTCCAAATCTTTGAGAAATATTCCTTTCTGTTTCAAGATTGAAACCGCACAGAGCCAACATTTCTTTCCACGAATCAAGAATTTCGCCTCACCAAACTGACTTGACTTCCGAGTTGGTCATCCAAAAACTATCAGCCCGACCAGAAAGAAACTTTGCATTATTTCTGTAGATAGGCTGAGCAACAGTTTGGGATGATTCATGCAGGCCTTGCGTGATTAGTATGGAAACAATAAAATTCGAAATGCCGTCATGCAGGGGTTGCATGATCTGTCCTGAGCACAAGTTAAGGCCATCATGCAAAAGTTGCGTGATCCATTGCCAGTGAGTTGAACAATTCCCAAGGAGACATTTCAAATCAGAGTTGGCCAATGCTGAAAATCTTTTTTAGCTTCTTAAAAATAAATGAAAAAGTCATCAGGTTGTCTACTTTTGGGTCAGGATAAAAGCAGTCATACAAACTGATCATACTTTGAATAGTGTTCCCCATTTTGATCCATTAAACTACAATATCAGAAAGCCTCACATGCTGATAACTTTTCAATGAGAAAGTTGGAGATTCTTCTTCTTCTTCTTTGATCACTTCTTATATAGAGATTCCTGTCAGGTTTAGGAAGACAGTATCTGTACAGCTTTCTTTAAGGGGCATGATTGGGCTATGTGCTTGCCCTTTGTCTCTTTGGAACTTGCAACCCTGTGGAATATGTTCTGAGTTCATTGTTTCGATTGTGCATTTGTACACTTGTTTGTTCCTCACATCTTGAATTTGCTGTACCAATAGGAAGTTATGCCTTTGTGCCTACATTTCAATCTGAATACAGTCATCTGCTTTGTTCAGCTAAGAATGTATATGTCATTGCTTCCATTCAAAATAGGATGTTTGTATTTTCATTTCCAAGAACATGGCTTTCACACTTTTAGTATGGTTTATCTTGGTCCATCTTTGGCCTGTCTTCTTCTTCATTTCCTCTAATCAAGAATGTGCTGATATCCATTGCATGGTGAGGTCTCTTAAGGCTGCAAAGTCTTTCAGACTTGCTTGTCGTTCATTCAGGCTTCTTTGGTGTGGTTTACAGATTGAGCTAAGGGGCGATACAGCATCAGTAAAAAATAACCACTTTGGATTGAGATCCTGGTACATTACACCTACTCTCTCGGGCTACTTTTTTCAGGGCTTTAGTTTTGCCCTTTAGTTTGTAGACTTTTTTCCAGTTGGAATGCTCTGATGAGTTTCACTTGAAGATGAAGTTGAGAGTTTAAGCCCTTGACACTTCTCGTGTGTGGGTAGTTTAGACGAATACATTCCTCTATGAGTGCACAAATGTGATGAGGATATGATCTCACTCCCGTAATACATGCAATTTGGTGATAGGAAGAGAGATAGATCTTTGTCAATTCCTATCTCAAATAAATCAATTTGACATTTACGACAAAATGTAAGATCCGAGCAGCACATAACACTACCAAGATATCATTCAACTGCAAATGCAAAAGACATCCATGGAATGTTTTCTCTACCCCAGAGCAAGACATTCAGTTTACAATCAGTTAACTGACTCACACACACATAAAAGTTACCTGAATGCCGATGAGTGTGCTGGAGTAATAGGAAGCAGGAAGCAAATCTTCAATAATAGCACACATCATCCAGAAAGTGTCTTCTTCTTCCATAAATAGCAGCAACGAGGCCGCAATCTGTTGAGTATTTCTTTTGTTATATAATATATCATACTACCAACGCTAAAACAATTCAAATAATGCATCTTCACATCTTGCAGGCGTACTTTCCTAACTGAATGTACCGATACACATACTTTACACCAGCAGGAGGAAAAAATAATGCATGGAAATACCACTGAAACTAGCATAGCAACAGTACTCCTTTTTGTTGCAAGTTTTGCAGCCCAGCCCAGTCACATTGCCACTAAACACACATAAAAGGACACATATTAATAATTTATGAGGAAGAAGAATTGTTACATTACACCTGTGAATATATTTCCAAAAGACAAATTTGATAGTTTGTATTGTCACAACATCCTTTTGATTCAAATATTTTTTATTAAAATAGAGTCAAACTTAAGACTTCTAAACCTCTAGATTGCAACTTAAAAAAAAAGAAAGAAAGTGGTAATCATTCAAAATCAATTGGTTGTTAAATGTACCATAAGGAAGGACAAAGTATCTTGTTATCATTTTAGATGCTCAAAAGTACATGACTTTCATCAGTTTTCTATGGCTATATTGATATATTAGTAATCTCGCTGCTGAGAAGAAAGTTTACAAGAACTGATCAGTGACAGCTTTCAAAAACGGATCCAGTACAGTAGAGGAAAATACAGATGTTATCAGAAAAACAGTCTTAGGCAAGAGAAAACTGAGCGACTCAGCTCCTTTGCACAACAAGCAGGCCTAAAAATTAGTCATACTAAAACAAAAGTGATGGCCCTTAATGTGAAACATCCAACTCCAATTACAGCCAATAGAGAAATCCTTCCCTTTACAAAACAATTACTTATCTGGGAAGCATTGTAAAACAAGATGGAGGTGCTGGCGCTATTCAGAGCAGATTGTGCAAGGCAAGAAATGCATTCAGATCCTTGAGACATGTATGGAGGTCACCTCAGTACAGCCGTAAGACCAAACTCAAGCTGTATAAGAGTTGTGTTCTATCCATCCTCCTCTTCGGCTCTGAGTGTTGGAGGACGACGGAGGGAGACCTAGGCAGGCTGTCAGCATTCCACACATTGAGCTTACGCAGAATTCTTCAAGTGTTTTGGCCAAATAAGATCTCAAACAGGGATGTACTCTCACAGAGTTGTCAGGAAGATATGACAACGATTCTCTTGAGGAGATCGTGGGGGTGGATCGGTCACATATTGAGACCGAACAGTGCCTCAATTCTGAAGACTGCTCTCCATTGGACCCCAGAGGGAAAAAGAAAGGGAGGGAGGTCAAAGAACACCTGGCGAAGGACAGTTGATACAGAATTGCAGTCCATGGGCCTTAGCTAGGGAAAGACACAAAAGATAGCCCAAGACCGGCAGGAGTGGAGGACCTTTGTTGCCGCCCTGCATGCCAGCCGGCATAAAAGGCAGTAAGAAGAAGAAATCTTAGGCAACTGAAAAATGCTGGTATTACAAATGGTAATCTAAGTTTAAAAAATCTCCAAAAAACAAAAAAAATTAACATAACCTTACAAGCCTCCCACACGGAGCATTAGCGGGGACGTCATGGTACGAATACAAATCACCGCCTTTTTTATCTATAGGCCTACAATTATAGAACCTACCACTCCTGTTCCTTGACAATATCCAATGTCTGGATAGAGCCAGGCTAAGCCTCGCAGGATCCGGCGCAGTCTGGGAATTCCGGTGCTGTTGATATTGCAGAAACAAGCATTGCTAGGCATGGTGCGCAAAAGGTCCTGTGGTAAGGGGCGAGACAAAGAAAACGGATCAGCAACTTCTTAACTGTTCTTCCTTACATTACAAAGGACAGTTTTAGGAAAGAAAGTGAAGGAAAAAACTTAAATGGGAAACTGGCACACATAACTACAGTAGAGCACACTTATAACGAACACGCCTGTAATTAATTTATGGAAATAAAGAACACATTTCTTTGCCCCAGTTTTCCTCCTCTTTATTTCAATTATATTAAGATGCATTTAGCGAACATGCAATAACGAACTGACGGCTGTAACGAACTAAATTTTTTGCCTGGCAAGCCCTTTTACCTCCTTGTTTATGATTGAAGTCACGAACCAGTTCGTCAGCGAATGATTGAGGGCCAGGCAACTGTTATGCGTTATTTTTCATAGTTGTTGGCCTTGCGCCGAGCAACTAATGTTGAGTTCACACTATTTTGCTACTTCGCTTTGCTGGTCGGCAGGCCCGGCGATTGTTTACACAAGGGAATCTCTGATCGGTCTTTCCCCGATATTAGACGCTGGCGGCTTCTAAGATACCAGGGAAGTGGTCAAGGTGCTGTCCGTCAAATTAGCTCCTCCCAACATTTCTAGAATTTCCCCTCACCAAACTGGCTTTACTTCCGAGTCGGTCATCCAAAAACTATCGCCCGTTCGGAACGAAACTTTGCATTATTACCGTAGATAGGCTTAGCAATGGTTTGCGATGATTCATGTGGGCCTTGCGTGATTAATATGGAAAGAAAATTCAGAATGCCGTCATGCAAGGGTTGTGTGATCCGTCGCCCGTGAGTTAAGGGAAAAGGAAAAGAAACAAACTTCTATTAGTTCTTTCCCCCCCCCTCTGGGAAAGAAATAGATTGAGAATTGCATAACCGTGCGGAAAAAAGGGGGAATGGTGTTTGTGAGGGAGAGAATGTGTGCGAGACAGGTTGACTGAAATAAAGAACTACTGATATAAAGATATATTTTTGTTTGTTTGGGCCTGTTCTTTATATGAGTGCTCTACTGTATTATTTTGTTTTTACCTTTTCAATCTGTTTTGAAGTCATCAGATGATCACTGCTGCTAGCTTTGACTACATCTTTATAGGTTAGATCAGAGTTGCCTTTCTTTTCCAGGGCCCCGGACAAGCGGAGCCACATCTGAGCCCGAAGGGATTGTGGGATACCTTGCCGAACCATTGCTCGAAGCTTCTCTGATCTAGGCAAACGAGCTTCAACCTATTAAAGGGAAGGAGACATGTACAACTAGTATTCAAGACTAATTTCCTCTCACAAGCCTGCAAATGTCTTCTGCTTACACTTACAGAATCAGCTATAACAGTCAAAGTTTAGCTTCACAATAATAATGACATATATTCTCCTTTTACTCAAACTTAGTACAGAATCAACATAATTAAAGCATGCATTATTTTTTGTCAAAATTAAACCATCTTTACACTATTTGAACAGTAAATGAAGATAAAATATTGAAACCAGCATAAACAGTAAATGAACACTTGCAGATTAACTTTTGGGAGAAAAATCTACTATTTTTTTGGGGGGATTTAAAAGTGATTTTTTTAAAGCTGATATACAGACAAAAGAGTCTGCGCTTGAAGCGAAAACAGATGATACTAGATCACCCCTTAGGCAGGATGCTATTTTGTTGTAGGTTTAATTCCTTAGCACAATATGCTTTGCATCTCAAAGACGAGAGACAAAATAATTTCAAGTGTCTTTACTGAGGACGTATTTATTTCTCCTTATGTTTCCAACAGCAGTCTATTATTGGCTTGCTAAGTCTACCTGATTTCCTATCTTTTGATGGGGACACGGAGTTGAGCTTTCGGAGAGACAAAACACTGTCATATGAGAAATGGTAGGATGAGTGCCCTTTTTGAAAAATCCTTACAAAACATCAAATCATTTGGATGTCTCATGAGGATGCATCACAACTAACTTGTGCAACAGGCTTACAATATAGATAGTCCTGCTCAAGCCAAGGGGATGAATCAGAAAGATCAGTATTGAGAGTGCACAAGACATACTGCAATACTAGCTAGCTGCAGACTATGAACAGTTTCCCCTTTAATAAACCCAGAGAAGTCCCAAACTCTTGCTCGACAAGAATGAAGAAAAGGAAGCACAAACCTTGTCCCATGTAAGGTCCCCGACCTCATTGTTGTGGGTGAACTCCAGGTATGCCGTCCACTTGAGTCTATGCTGAGGGTCTTCCACAAAAGGGGTGCTCAAAAGTTTGCTGGAGTTCTCTTCAGGACCATCTTCAAAAGAACAACGAATTTGCCATTGTGTTGATGAGGTTTACTTACAATTCTCTTAAATCATTTCAAACCAAATAGATTTTAACCTAGATGCTGGTCAGCAACTTAGAAATATTTCTAATTTTAATTTATGATAAAAGTCTGTCCTTTCGTATTTCTTCAATTTTACAAGAACTATTTATTTTCACATAATGTAAACAGAAGACAAAAATTATAGACTATACAAAATATTATTATTAGAGAATTTTACCGAGGAAGCATTAAAGTAAGACAACCCCCAACAAAAAAAAACAAAGGAAGATAATTAATAACGAATGTATACAATGAAAAGTGATCACCTTCATGAAAACCCCACAACAAATAATATTTAAATAAGAAAAGAAAGAGAAAAAGAAGGAAAATGTGTTTCACATTACCTTCTTCTTCAACTTTAAAACCAAACTCATCATATCTGTAGTCTAGCTGCCCATTTGGATCCTCCGGCTGTAAATGTAAAAATGAAGTATGCATTTATAAGCTTTTCAGAAGTACATAAATTTGTAGACTTTGGCAAAAGAAGATTTATATTGGAATAGGGAATTTACCAGTGAAGCAGACAATTAACTCTGTTTCTGCTGTTGTGGGTTTTGAGTGAATTGCTGAAGGCACTTTACTATAAATTGGGCAGATCTAGTATTTTATAAAATAACAATTTAACTTCATACTTAATTTTAAAATATCTGTAAACTTCATTATTTATATGGAAAAGTAATTGATTGAACTCTTTGTCAAGAAATGCAACTCTTTAACTTTAACTTTACAAAGTTCATCAAGACACTGGCTTCAGGAGGGTCAATTCTGGTCCCTTCAAGGTCAGGTAGCTTGTTGTTTATAGCTGTGGGATTATCACTTTCTGAGTTACTGTGCATTGCTTACGTGTCAATTATCACTATTAGTGTTTGACAGATTACTACACTCCACAATGTCCGAGTCAAAATCACTGTAATTTTTTTTTACCTAGGGTCAAAAGTTTAAAAAATAATACACTAACTTGGCCTTTAAGGAGCCACTGTCAGACTAGATCTAGCAAGGAATGGAAAAAAGGAACATCTAATCAAGTCAGTAGTATACTTTTGTCTTTGCAGTAAAAAGCACTCTTCAAGCACTAGAAAATGATATGGTGCTTACAAACACTTTTATGACAAGGAAAATTAGTACTTTTATTAAAAAACAGTTACTTGAGATTGGCTCTAGCATCATAGTAAAGGTATACACCCAAAAGTTAGTTTTATCAGCCTAACGAAAAAAAGGCATCTACGCGATACACGCGATAACAACGGGAAACCTGTTTCCAACCATTTTAACCGCCCCGACCATGATGGTTTTAATGACATGCTCGCGTGTGGCTTGAAGATATGGTCGGGTTCCTCACAATCGTGATACCAATACGAACAAAGGTGCATCCACTCATTTGGCACCATTCACCAGCGCGGTATTAACGGCATAAATTCATTCAGTTAATACTATTTGGGCAATCTTTGATGCTGGTCATTCGTGGCCTCTTTCTCTCCGGCCTTGGTCATT
>JBDFRD010587487.1:0-16878 GCA_039654405.1 Bullina lineata | reverse complement strand
GAGAGAGAGAGAGAGAGAGAGAGAGAGAGAGAGAGAGAGAGAGAGAGAGAGAGAGAGAGAGAGAGAGAGAGAAACTTAAAGCATTATTAGTCAACATTTAATAACTTTCAAAGAAATTCTGATATTAGTACTTAGACTTCTTTCTCACCTCTTTCATCTCAGGATCTTCATCATCTTCAAAATCATCTTCGTAATCCTGAAAACACATGACGAAAGATATTGAGCGAGATAAAGCATAATAATCGGGTTGTTGTAAAGTCTTTGTGATATTTTTATATTAAATATAATCACAATTTGCTCTGCGGATCCCTTCTTAATAAAACTGTTTTAAAAATATGTATTGTGTCAGGATAGTTATTTGCAAGCTCATCTTTATTTTTAAACAGTCAAATACACTTATCATAAGTATTCAGGCTTACTCATTTAAAAACTTATGAAAATAGTAACTTGTGTCAGACGGAAGTTTATAATGTTATACAATAATGAAAATACTTATGAAAAAACAACAACTCTGCAATGTCCACAACCTTTGTTCTACAGGTGCAGAGGGAATCAAATATCACCATCTAAAAAACATTGTGATGACAAGAGAATTCCTAAACATGCTTCACACACTTACAACTTCTTATAATACGATGGAACTGAAGACAATATTGGTCTATAATGGGACCTTGCCTATAAGGCAAATGGACAGCATTACAAATATACCATCACAGGGCGCAACTGATCCTAGCTTTCCTGCAAGACTGACCAAAGCCAAAAAAGAAAGTACAACATTCACAGCTCCATGTCAAACATTTAGCCACAATTTCTCCCTATACCTCCACAACAAAACTTGGCTTGCAAGATGATGTTAGCAAACAGAATTTGGATTTTCCTAAGAAAAATTGTGAACGTGGAAGATGTTCCCTCCAGGAAACACAAAATCAAAAAGAAAAAGATACAGAAGAGATGCTCAACTCTTTCAGTTCAATAGTACTAGATCTAGAACATGGCACGGCAACTTTGCATATAAAAGATGCTTAAAGACAGTTTCTTCACTTTCATTATCTTAAAACAGAATCGTAATCAATTAAAAAATTTTTTTTTGTTAAATCCTCCCACGAATACCTCAAAGTCTTCCTCATAATCATAGTCATCATCGTTATCCTCTTTTTCTTCCTCATGGTGTCCATTTGTAGCCTCCTGTTAAGGAAAACACAAAGCCAATGTATTAAGATGTCATAAAGTTTAAACAAATAAAGACTTTTCTTGAGTCTCCAGTCTTATGGAGAACTGACGAAATCTTTATGTACTGAAAAAATCACTAACAAGGGAAGCAATAATTTCCGAAAAAAAATTTAAGTGTGAATGAAGTTAATGATAACCATAAGACAAAGAAGATGAAAAGGTAAAAGTAAATTGCAGAAATTCGAAGAATGGGGCATTCTTATGTGTAACAATATTCATGCATTCTTTAATGTGTCATAAAATTAAGAAACTATTATGCACAGCGTACCTCTTGATATTTGCTGGAACGTCTTTCGGAGGATGAACTCTTCTTTCTCTCCTGCTCTCTTTCCATTTTTTCCCTCTGCTTCCTCTCTTCATATTCCTTTTCTCTTTCTCTATCCTTCTCTCTTTCCCTGTCTCTATCTCTGTCTCTGTCCCTTTCTCTATCCTTGTCTCTGTCATGTCTCTGAAACATTAAAAGCATTTGAAACATTTGAAACCATTCCTTACTGTTTCAACTTTGCACCACTTTTTAGATTAATTGTAGTAATCTTTCTTATACTGCAAAATGTAAGGGCAATTAACTAATAACTGTTATGGATCTTTTAAAAAAATCTTCCAAAGTCAAACACAATCAAAAGACCGTTGCAGATGGCTCTGCTTTAAAAAAATGTATCAAAATTAAACACTAAGTCATTATACATACATTTATCTTTAAAAAAACCCCTCACAAATGCATAGTCTTGACCAGTAAGGGCATAGCGTATTTAGGGAAAATGCTTTCAATGGATTTTCCTCTATCCATCCAGATGCACATTAACTCATAATAAAACAGTACGGTACAAAAAAAATCCCTACTGCAACCACCAACTATTTCAGTAATGGCTGGAACAAACAGATATCAAACCTCTCTCCTGTGGCTTTCCTTTTCCTTTTCTCTTTCTTGATCTTTTTCCTTATGTCTTTCTTTTTCTTTCCTTTCTCTCCTTTCTTGTCTCTTCCTCTCACGTTCCTCCTGCAAGAAAGGTCAAAAAAGAGACACAAGCATTAAGAATGTGTGCACATTACACCCGTGTTGTAGAAGAAAACTGGAAAATCAACAACTATTTATACTCTCCATATTACAAAAGTATAAGAAAAATAGGACAGCGCTTTTTAAATTAGTTTACTTAATTGTTCATCCAAATCATCTTTTTGGACATGTTCTTTTTTCGCTCTCCCTCTTGTGTATCCTTGGTTCCCTTTCCCACCACCCTGCATTTTCTACGCATTTAATCTACTTTCATTACAGCTCTGAGAACCTGACTGATAACAAGAGTAATCTCTTTTTAAAAAAAAAACTACAATAAGTTTAAAAGTTAAACTACAGTATATTAAACATGGCCATTCTAAGAACAAAAACAACAAAAATAAGACAAAAGTAAATCAAGCAAACATCAAAAGTAAAAAAATTGGCCTCCATTTTTGGCAATGAAAATATTTAAAATGTTCAGCACAAGTCCAATAATTTTATGCCAGAGCTCTCTAAAGAATGAGAAAAGCATTATTGAATTTCAATGTGGTCCAAAACACTGCAGAAACATTCACTGAAACAAGACGAAAGAAGCTTTATGGCAGTTATTTAATATCTTTAAGGAAGCAAAGTATGTACAGATACTGAAGGTGTTTTTGCATATGTTTTCATGTATCATAATTATCCTCCACTTCATCTTCTCAAAACGTATTCTCAATTATTGCGAGCCTGAAGCATCATCTTTTTCCTCTTGTTTTGGGGCAGAAAATCATTACAAATAATGAAGAAAACCAAAAATGTTTTTCCTCACTTCATCATCATGGTCTTCATGACGTCGATGCCTATCACCATCATCATGGCGTCTCCTTTCCCTGTTTTCTTCTTCCTCCTTATGTCGTCGTTTCCCATCATCCCCATCTTTGTGACGGCGCTCACGATCATCATGATGTCGGCGCTCCCTATCATCATGGTGACGACGTTCCTTATCATCATGGTGACGACGTTCCTTATCATCATGATGGCGACGTTCCCTGTCATCATGATGGCGACGTTCACGATCTTTATCACCATGATGTCTGATGGGCAAAAGACAATTTTTTTTAAAGAAAATTAAATCTTATTGAAAAAAGGACAATATTATGGCATCAAAAGGATTCGGTGCTGATGGACCAATTCTACTTCCTTATTGAAAATTATACAGTGATAATAATAATAATTTTCATACTGTTCTATATGATTAAGACTCTAAGTACAATTTTATCAAGACTTTGTACAATTTCAAGTTGTGTGGGATTCTAAAGTATGATGCATTTTTATTTTATAAGCTCAATATGGATTTATGGTAAAGCAAATAAACAAAGAAATGAATTTGTTTGGAGTGTTTACTACTTGCTTTTAGTATTAATTATACATGAAGTACAGTGGTGGCCTGATGGTGGAATGTTTAGAGCGCTGGACTATCAATCCAAGGGTACTGGGTTTGACTCTGGTTTACCATGTTGTGCCTCTGGGAAAGACTTCACACCGTTCTCCCCTCGAGATGATAAAAAAAATGTATCTGTTCTGTTTTATGCCATCGAAGCCGGAATAAACTCCAGCTCCATGGGCCTCATAGGCATAGCAGAAACTTTACTCACTACAGAGATCTTAACAAAATAATCCCAGCCCAGAATAAAAATGTGATTCTGACTAACTACACAAGTCATGACTAACTCGTCTTTTCCTACCTTAACTTCAGCATCTTCATTTTTTTTCAAAACATCTTTTGGCTCAGTTTCCAGCTAAATGCTTTTATTCACTTTTTGAAAGAATGGAATAATCCACTACCCATACCCCTGATACTTGTATTCAGTATTCTTTCCAA
This sequence comes from Bullina lineata, assembly GCA_039654405.1. Classification (NCBI taxonomy): domain Eukaryota; kingdom Metazoa; phylum Mollusca; class Gastropoda; family Bullinidae; genus Bullina; species Bullina lineata. The sequence goes on along the minus strand of JBDFRD010587487.1, from coordinate 12,790 downwards.
GTAATAATTTAGCTTACCCCCAATCTTCTGGTCAAACCCACACAAAAGTCCAGACTCCTCATCACAACTAAGTTTAAATTATTATGCTCTCACCTGTCTCCATCAGATCTGTGTTTTCGAGGTTCCTCTTCCTTACTGCGATGACTCCTTCTGCGATCATCTTCATCATTATCTATTATTTTGGGAGGCTTGCTTTCTTTAGGTCTTGTTTTCTTTTCCTGAGGCAAAGACAGTTAAACAGGAATGTTATCATTTCCTACTAATGGAGAGATAGTGGAGTCCATAATAGAAGATTTTAATTGGGCAAATATTTTTATATACAAATAATGGTGAATTTCGATTAAGCAATATGCATTGAAAATAATTATCAGCACATATTCAAAATATTTATCTTTACAACCTGTACCACTGAATAATAATGAGATTTACAATGTGCATCATTAAATAAAAATTGTTGATATTTACATTGTATGTATCATTGTATAATATTAAAATTTACAATGTAATGCTGCATAATGAATTATATGTCGTGATGCATTTTATTATTTACATTATGTAAGGCTGCATAATACATAATAACATTGGTGCTTACAATTTATATTGTTGCATATTATTGATGTTAAGAAGCTGAATGACACATAAAGTAGATATTTACAATCTGCATAACTGTTGTACTGGACAAAAAACAGAAGTTAAAGGTAACTAATTAACTATTTGGTGCTTCGGAGTTTATACTACAGTCAATACTAATTACTCTTCAGTATCAGTTGCTTTAGGAAGAACTTGCAAACTGAAAGAGAATTTGAACATTTAAAATCATTTCATCTGTTACCACTTATAAACTTCAAGTTCACAATCATTTGATTAAACAAATGCATACCTCTTTACCGCCTTCTCTTTTTTCTCTCCTCTCTCGACGCAATCTCTCTCGATCTTCCTGAGAAATTGACGAAAACTGTACACTACACTGTTCCCAAGTAAAAATTCTGTAAAATTTTTATTCTAAACTACACCTATTAAAAAATAACCCCATTGATCACACAGCATGCAAAACAACACATAGGACTCAAAAGAAAGGTGCCAAATCCAAATCACTGACCAGTAAACACCACTCAACAACACTGCCATTTGATAAAGCAAGGAGCCTTGTCAGAAAAAATCAACTGTCACAAGAGATCAAAGTCCATTTAAAGGGGAGTTCCAGTATTCGACAAAACAAATATGAGCCTCAGGGAGTCAAAGTCTGTATGAAATGTACAGTGAACATAATCCACGACTAATTGTTTAACAAGTTCTGGTTTGGTTATTTCCTCCTTTTTCTTAATGAAGCAGACCACAATTGTGCCCCTGTAAAGGCCAGCTGACACTTTTTATTTTAGCAAAGTTTCATATTGACAAGAACATATGACATGAATGTAAAGCTACAGGCCTTTAATACTTCTAAACTGCAAACATTTTTTTTCCACAGATAAAATAATTTCATAGAATGACAGCCAGAACTGACAAACAGCCTCTGCACTATAAATAATTGAATTACTACTTTATTGAACCTCACTGTGCATTCTTACAATATACATGACTTTTTTAAAGGGTTTTCCACTTTTCCAAACCTTTTTCCTTCTTTTTCTGAAGTAACACTAAAAAAATTAAAACAAATATTTACACGTGTACAAACGGACTTTTTAAAGAGAGCAATATTCAAACAACACTATTTCTATGGACCTGGACTTAAAAAACAACAACAAACAAGCTTTTCCATGTAAGAGGTCTCATATTCTCTGTAAAAAGGAGCTTAAGTGCACCAAGTTCATAGTATAAAAGAGGGAAAGGAAGATTGCTCTTGGACTACAGAAACAGAATTGAAAGCATTTTACGAGAGACAGAAAATTATTCAAAGTAATTTAATGTGTTCACAAAACATTACCTTTGTTTGCGACACCACTTTAAACACAAATCTCATCATACTCAAATGTGCTGCTAAAGTGTACCTGATCAGATTTGCGGAGTTATATGAATGTGAATTATGTCTGAAATGCAATTTATTTCTATTCTAAGTGAAAGGAGAACTTTCTGAATATGGCTGCTTGTTTAGCGTCTCCACAGCAGCTCTCATAAATACAGAAACGAAGAAGAGGGTTTCACTTAATTTTCATTCACCCAAAATATTCGAAGCTCTTTTTCAGTAATAAAATAAAGTTTATACATTTTTTTTCAAATTTCCCAGACTGTGAGCAAAATTGGAACTATATCTATATTGAAATGTAAAAACATTTGAAAACAAAATTGGGAGAAAAACAAAATGGGAAATGAAACAGAATACAACTGAAAAAAATCTATAGAAATATCAGAATCCAATACCGACGATTTGGTGGAACAATTCTCATTTAAAGTCTACACAGATACGAATTGCTGCACTCTACAAAGGAAAGGAAAGAAGGAAAATAAAAGTTAACAGTTCCCTTATATTGAATTATTAACTTGGTTTAACTCTCTCAGCCTTAACTCTGAGTTATCTAAAATCACACCTGCTCAAATCAGTCCGCTTATCTACTTTTACACAGCTCCCCTCTGATCCATCTGTAAAGCCCACACTGTTAAGCCTTTTGTTAGCATGGAGAAACTAGAGAGATATTATAATCCCAGAACAGTAGTTGAACATTGACTAACCTCGTGTGCAACCAACAAATTGACATCCTCGCAAAAAGATAAACTCCACTTCAACCCCTCTCCTTTGCTCTCCCTAATCCTTTCCTGACAACTGTGCAACACAATCTTCTAGACAAAGATTTATTTCCAAAATCCCTTCTCCTCTTCTGCCACACTGCGGACATGAATATCCTTCAGGCATCAATAATCAAGAAAATGAACCGTTTTCTGATCCCTAGAAAACACTTGGCCAAAAAACAAAACAAAATCTTCATTGACCTTACTTATCGAATGCACAACTAACAATGAAACAGTTGTGCTAAAAATCAAGAAAGTATTTTTTTTCATGTTTTCACAGTTATTTTTTCAGTAGTACAGTGGTCTCCGCCTAAGAACCCGCCCCTTGGGAGACACGATTACCATGTTCTTAGCCGGACTAGGCTCTTAGGTGGATTTCAAAGAAAAGCAAAGTTTGCACTTGAAGAATGCAACTCAGACTGGGGGGGAGGGGGCAGGCACTAACACATTAATGGGGCGTCATCACTGACCAAATCAATCTGTGATTGGCTTACTTAAATCTTAACCACCAATCAAAATCATGCTTATTCCCTGCCAGACAATCCCTGTCTGTATTAGGCCTAGGCTAGGCCTACCTAGGCAAAACAATACAAGACGCTGGCGGCTCCTTTCCATAAAAACTCCCGCTGAGACGCCGCTTCCACTACTAGATCAAAACAAAGAGCGATGTTTCATCACAATATTATTATGTGAAGTACAGGCAGCAGGGTAGGGGTGAGACTGGGTTGTGGGGTTACACGACATCGAGACGATGGGGGAAAAGGAGGTGGGTGGGGGATACTGAAGGTATCGGTCGGAGAGTAGGGACAGGACGCAACAACAAAGCATAGATCTAGCCAATTATGACTGGTTTAAGACGCAGATAGGGGATGGAGCTGGATGGGCACGTTTCAAGCGATGAGAGCAGATACGCCGAATGCATCAACACAAATAAGCCTAGAGAAACAAAACAGGGGTGGGGGGAGGAGGCAGAGAGAATGGGGCTTGCTTTCCACCACGGCTACGGCCTAAACCTAGAACAAAAGCAGGGCAACTGATAGTGTTTCTGGTGGTTTACGCGAGCGCTGCTTAAAAGAAATAATCATATCAGGTAAGAAGACTGTGTTCTTAGGCGGATTTTGTGATGAATTATATAGAAATAATTCCGTTTCACGAGAATGGCAGGCTCTTAGGCAGAGACCACTGTACTATCTGTAACTCTGGTCTAATTTTCATTATGGAAATCATAAAACTAAAATTTGTAAAAGGGCATAACGAGATTTCAGAATGCTGTGGTTCAATGCTGACTAACCCAACTGAACAAGGCAAATAACTACTGGGGAATGAAGCACTAACACAATAACCTTAGATCATCTATTTTAATCTCAGTCTGCAAGTCATTTTTTTTTATAACTATATCAGCATGTTGGGTTTTTTGGGTTTTTTTTTAATTTACAAATGTGTTTTTGCTTGAACTATCTCTTATTCTGGCCAATTTTGTCAAACTAATAATAGGAGAAAACACTCACTTTTACGCAACAGCTAGGAAACGTTTCTTTGTAAGGACTTATTGACATTGTTATTACATGATCTACTGGTATTATGACCTGAAGGCTATGGTTGGTTATATTTAGTTGGATTATCCATTAGGGAAGGGCTTCATCCTAAGGAACAGGACAAAATCATAATACATGTACCAATGGGACCAGACAAAGCCTAAGAGTAATAACACAGAAGTAATTTAATCTGTGTGAATAATGAGATTTTACAGGGTTGCAAAACAGGAAAGAGTGAACAAATTGTGCACACACAGAGAAGGGAGAACTTCAACACAATACAAACTAGAGACATATACTTCTCTCATCTGTGTCTGAGTTCAAGAATAAATTGAGAACAATTAATATTACATGAAACAGTCTTGTTGCTGGAGATTACTAAATCCATAAAATATTGCTTTTCTGCTGCATTTTGAACATGTAGAAAAATTTACAAAGTCAATTCTTTTTTCTTTTTTCAAAACCACTTTCTGTGAATTCAACCATGTCTTCATTGTGAGTATCTTTCAACAAGAACAAAACAAAACAAGAATGCTTCAATTCTTTTTCAATCATCTCATAGTGAGATAGTAATCTTTTCATAATATCATATAATGTAATGTCAAAAGCCTATCAATATTCAAATAGAAATGTTTGCAATCATAGCAATTACTCTTGTAGAAGGACTTTTTTCTTTTTAAGAAAGAAAATATTCTGTCCTACCTCTGTCAAATTCACTTCCGGAGATCCCTCTCTATTTTTGTGCCGCTGCCTACTTTTCTCTTCCTAGACAATAAAAGAGACAAATTAAAAAGTGAGAACATTTTCATGCTCTCTCTGTTCTTAGTTCAGCTGAAATAATTTTATGGCCTTCCAATGTTAAAATCATAGCCAAAACTTAGCTCTTTGACAATCATGAAAATGTTTGTTGACCCATTTAATGAATTGTAGGTTTATATCAGATGGTACACAAATACACACATGGATTATATTTTTCTTCAATTGAATTCCTACATTTTTTACTATGTTGTCTCTTTGAAAGTAATATCTTTGAATGTCCAACTTTTTCTTCTGCTTTTCTTATATGTGACTTGATATCCAGAATGGAAAGTGAAAGAGTTAAGTTGCTATAAATCCTTTTTATAACAATTGTCAGTAAGAATCACAAATTATAACTGAAGTCCAGAATGAGAAATGAGCAAGAAAACACATCAAAATGGTCTAAGCTGTGCAGTTCTTTATTAAACTGCAAGACGATAGACAAGAAAAAGTGGAAATAAAGGGTAGGAAAATAAACCATCATCTTAAAAGTTAGGAAATAATAAGTTAGGAAACATTTACATAGAGAGGAAAGATTTTTACTTTGTTATGGAAGGATGGTGGAGATCATTGTTTTGTCTTAGAAGAAAGTTTATATAAATCAAACAATTATTAAAATATTTTTGCTCTTACATCTTCCCTGCGGTGAGACTTCCTATCACCCTCTCGTCGGCGGTCCGAGCCATTCACATCATCCTTACGCCTTCTGCGATCCCCTGAAGAGTTGAAAATAGATCATCTCATAATGACAGGAAATCTCTCTTATTTATCACACATAATGAAGAAGTCACACCTTAAAAGAAACATTTGTAGGATTTAGTAACTTCATAATCCTAGACATTGCTACATTCTACAACATGTCATGATTGCTAAATGAAATTTCATAGTTCATAGTTATACTATCATTATTATTTATATATGCTTTCTCCTTTTAACGGAATTAAAATTATGAGTAGGTTATATATTCTATTCTCTGTAAAAGACAAAAAGAGTCATCTAGTTCTTCCTAAATGCAATTATCTCAAAAGTTGCTTGAATATGAATGTTACTGACAACTGAGATATATAAGACTTTCGTTTGTTTGTACATAATGTAACAAGCTAGTTTTCTTTTCTATATCTTTGTACCAGGCAATTACATTTGATGTGCATTCTTACACCAAAAAGGTTTTCTACACTTGAAACACATACAGTTTTTAATCACAAAAATCTACAAGCTATGCAAAATTAAATATATTTCCTTTCTTTTCTTATCTATCTCTTTTGTTTCCTTTCTTTCTATTTTTTTTAAATAAGGAAGTCGGTATTTCCCCTCTATGTAGTGTAATTATTGCAGCATGGTATTTCCACTCAGTACGGTTCAACCAATCATATTCGCAAGTCGCTTGTGAAATGTTACATTACTTTGTTTTATAGTTTAGTGCATGTTTGAAAAGGGATAGGGTTAGGGTTAGGGCTAGGGTTAGGTATAGAGTGGAAATACTGCCCGGCAATATTTTCACTATATACAGTGGGAAATACTGCCTTCCTTTAAATAAAATGAAAATGTCACTGGAACTTGAACTGCCTTCAAAGCCTTACTTAGGTACAATGAGATAAAGGATGTAAGTATAACAACAAACAGACACACTTTCTTTCTCAATACAGTGGAAACCTCATAATTCGAAGTGCTTGGGAATGGACCAAAACTTTGAATAAAGCCGGTTCGAATTAGAAAGAGACAAAAGAGACATAACTGAGTTCCAAAAATGTCAAAATTATTATCCAGTCACCTCCCTTGACACCCCTCCCCCCCAAAGAAAGAAAAAGGAAGCGTATTCGTTCTCGGCCTATCAAGAGCGAATATCGGTGTATATGTCCTCAATCTGTCGAGAGCAATACCGACACATAGATCCTCCACCTGTCCAGAGCAAATGCATTCTGTCTAGGCCTTGGCCTGTCCAGAGCCTCAACCTGTAGTGTCTAAGTCTAAGGCTAATTTCAAATAGATCTACGGACGATTGACAACAGGCATCTTTTCTGACAGGAATCCAATGGGCCCCTCAAATTGTTGTTTTTCTTTCTTTGGAGCTTACTATAATGTTTGAAAGCAAAGCACTGTAAAATCGCTCGGTGCTCATCTAGGTTGAATACAAGCAGTGTTATTTTATTTTCCATTTCGTACTATCATCAATATCATAGTTTTATGTCCCAAATCTTTTTGCAAAACTGAATTATATTTAAGCCAACATAAATGGATATGATCTATCTATTGTCATCTTTACCTGAACCTGGGTTTGGTATTCATCATCTATTGTACCCAGTATCCCCCACGAAAATTGTCGCTAGTAAAAACCTGTGATGTCAGTAATGTAGATCTAAGATAATATTGACCTGATTAATTTTAGACCTATTGTCTTCACCATCATCTTCACCACAGCAACCGCTGACTCCATCATCTTCACCACAGCAACCATTATCACAACCATCTTCTTTCGACAACTTCTATCGCTATCACCTTCATGACGGCAACTACAATCACCATCATCTCCACCACAGCAACTACTATGACCGTCTTCACTACAATTAAATAACATAAAAATACAGTATGTTCCACTTTATTTACATATTTGCATACTAACGAAAGTGATAGAGTATTATGCATCAAACAATGTCCTGGCCGATATGCATACGGACACAATAAGCCTCCTCGGCCTAGAATACAGCCTCTCAACTTTCGGCTTCGGCATAGGCCGAGGCTGAATACACTTCCCAAGAAAAATCCCTGGTGTTTCTCTTCCTTTGATTTTCTTTGATCATTCACTACTCACTTCCTACCACATCTACTACAGTATGTCTTTCCCTATTTTGACTTAGTCCTCTTCGCTCCTTGAGGAGCATAGGGCCTCAATAGCACTCCCACTTTCTTCTGTTCCTGGCGCAGGTTATAGCCCCTTCCCAGGTCATATCGATGTTATCCAGCTCGCTAAACAGGCTCCTCCTCCTTGTCTGTCTTGGCCGAACTCGCTTTCTCTTGCCCTGTGGATTCCACTCCAGAGCCTGTCTTGTGATGTTGGTGGTTTCTTTCCGCAGGGTGTGGTCAAGCTCAAGCCACTTTCATCTCCGTATCTCAACATTTCTCTATTTTACTATTCTTTAAAATTGGACTTTAAAACGAACATCGGTTTTGTAGTTCAAAGTGTGTAAATCTAGATCTAGAGCCGTAACAAAGTAAAGTCGCGTGCCGCGTTTGGCCTATGCTGCCTAGATCTATATCTAAAAAAAACAAAACAAAGAGCCCATCTTGCTAAAATAATATAACAATATCTAGTACATCTCGCTTCATCCCTTGCTCCCTCCCAGCGCTTCCCTGCTTTGGTAACCCACTTTGTGCAAAAGTTACTGATAGTTCAACGGTGCTCATGGCAGACGGGCCTAACACTCCAGGCATAGTCTTCGACATTACTTTGTATATAATGTAATAGCCGTTGAACACATCCTACCTCAGCGAATGAATTACGTCACAAAATCTGGCTAACAATTTTGTGGGCCTACAACAACGTTACCTTTCCCAACTCTCATCTCTAACCTCTCCCCTGTACCACATTGTACGCTCCTTGCTTAAGACTGAGCTCGGTCAACGGAGCATCGCTTAGATGAAAAGAGGATAAAAAAATATTGGCGTTGGTCGCAATGCCAAGTTCAAATTTTTACAATCGATTTATTGCCATTTGTCGCGATCTCAACTTCGAATTAAGATAATTGAGTCCTTGTAGCCTCGAATTATCTGTTTGAATTGAACAAAGTCAAGAGAAAGAAAAAAAACGTATGTCTCAAAAACTGCGATTCATCCGTCTTCGTCTTTCTAGGTTTCCACTGTATTTCTTCAATGTTGAACAAAAAGCATCACAATGAACAATCTCCAAAAAGTGATCACTTGATATCTTTTCCATTTGCTTTGACTTACCATCATCAGTTTTTCTTTTACTTCGATGCATGTCATCTTTTGGGCCCTGAAATAGAAATACAAAAATTGTATGTTAACATGTTAACACAGTTAACTCTTAAAATAGAATCCTTTTATATCTTTTATTTAAAAAGAACAGAGATACAATTTTTTTAAGGACTACAATTTAAAAGAAAAACATCATAAAGTGCCAGTTCTCTAACATAGTGTAATCGTTGATCCCACTGATTCATGTACCAAAGTTTTATTATACTACAATCAAAATATTACACAAGTTGTTGACCAGCATCACCGGTTTAATATAAAGTTCATATAAACTTTTAAAATTATTTCATGACACAATCCTTCAGGCAATAAGTACTGTCCTATTTTCATAGGCAATTCACCCTTAACAGAAAGCCATATGTCCTATTATTATTCTCCATTAAAAGAAACAGTAAAAAGTTTCTTCAACAAAGTGAAGTCAGTCTACTACAGGAACTGCAAGATCTAGGCATTGAATGCCTAATAATGAACAGAGAAAAGATTCTTTTGTGCTGTATACCAGTTTTAAAGAATGATAAATTCAATGTCAACATAATTTCCATACCTTAAGGGCCTTGTCTAACTCTTCAGGTGTCCAAGTGTCGTCTTTTCGTCTTCTCTAAATTTGGTAGAAATGGTAAATGGTTCACATATATATAAATTCAAATTGCAAAATGTCTAGTTTTCATCAGAAATAAACTCCAAACAACAACACTACATCAAAGCAAGAATTGGTAAAGCAAGAATGGCATTTACCCAACTACTGACGGTGTGGAGGGCAAGTAAAGTGTCAGTGAAGACAAAGGTCAGACTCTTCAAATCAAATGTGAAATCGGTCCTGATGTATGCATGCGAAACATGGACAACCACAAAAAGCACACTTAAGAAAATACAGACATTTGTGAACAGTTGCCTAAGGAGGATCTTTAACTTTAAGATCAAGTGGGAAGATAAGATCAGGAATGAAGATTGAAAAGAGCAGGACAGGCACCTATAGAAGAAGAGCTAGGAAAACGAGGATGGAGATGGACTGGGCATACTTTACAGAAATCACCAGGTAGCATCACCAGACAGGCACTGCAGTGGAACCCCCAAAGAACCCGAAAACAGGGAAGGCCAAGGGAAGCATGGAGAAGATGTGTGGAAAGAGGAAGGTCAGGTAAAACATGGCCAGAATTGACAAGAATGTCCCAGGACAGATTGAAGTGGAAATCCCTTGTTTGTGGCCTATACCCTGATAAGGGTGAGGGGCGATGATGATGATGATGATGATGAACAACTTTAAAAATCAAAATACGGAGAAAATACATCTTGTACTGTTTACTGAGAGCATAAACATCCATTTTAAAAAAAACATGGATTAACAATGAATTATTTTTTTTTGCTTTAGTGTCATTTCCTGTGGAATCCACCATAAAAAATTATTATTATTAAAGTCCATCTCTGGAGAGTGAGAGGGGAATACAAAAAAACAGACACTGGTCTATAGAATAACCCTAGAAACGATGTTGATGTTGACTGAAAATTATGATGTTAAAAGTCAACTCGCCATACCCTGCTCAGTGTAAAAAATGGCATATGGCAAGCTGCTCTTGTACAATTTTGAGTGGTGTGAACAACAGTGTTTTAAGACTTAATTACTAATTAAAAAGTCTATAATAACCCCTTAATTTCTGAAAGCTAATAAACTGAAAAGGTTTGGATCTATTTTTTCAATCCCATAAAATTCAATAACCGGCAGATAAATTCCTAATGTCAAGACAAACATTGTTTTCGTCATCCATTCTATCAAGTGGTGCAGATTATAAACAGCAGCCATGCCCAAAACCAAATTAAGTAGGTTGACTTTCCGAGTAGGCCTAGATCAAGCAAACAGCAGAATCATATAAAGCCTGCCAAAGCATCTCGAAAACCGATCAATAAAGCCACTAAATATAAATAAACCTGCCAAAAAGAAATCTGGAATTTCAGTAGTTGATAATTCTAAATATTGGGACTCATTTACTATATTTAGCAATGAGAAATTTTCCATTGAAGAGGATCGAGGTCAAAAACGTTAAACAACGTTCGCGGCGGGTCCCAGTTATTTGCGCAAGAACGTTGTCTACGTTCTTCATGTGCCTGAAGTTCTTGTATGGCAGGATGTTGAACTAGCCTACGTTTCGTGAGCTTACAGGTTAAAAGAAGACAGACATCAAAGAGAAAGAAAGGAAGAATGTGGGAAGAGAGGAAAGAGAAAGGGGGAAAAAGGGTAGGGGGGGGGGGGAGAGACTTGGGGAGAGGGGAAAAGAAGGGAGGAAAAAGAGGTACACTGGAAGACATAGATCTATAGACATAGGAGCAGTTATCAAACATTTATTATTGAATAATTCTTAGTGTCTAGATTTGATTGTTCTCGCGTCATTTGAATTTGATTGGTCATTGGATCCTAGAATTGATTGAATGAATTAATGAATGGAATGAAAGAAATATCTAGAAAAAAAATTCAGAATCATCTTCTTTCATAGTCAAGGCAAACTGGTTGTTGTGCATTAATCAAAATGAGTAGAAAACAGCATTTTTTGTTTCCTGCCTGACTTACATGCTCCGATGGCATTCTATTTGAACGTCCCCAAATAGTACTGAAAATGTATCAATCTGTTTGGCTGTTTACGATCTCCAACGCCGCCATGTTTGAACAATGGTATGTCCAAAAATAGGAATGGTAATGGGAATAAATTTTGCGACATTTCACTTATTTGTTTTTATCGCAATACATTGTCGTTTATATACACATATTGCTTTTACATTAACCATACTTTGTTTACATTACATGTACTAGTTACAAAGTATTAGCAATTATGAAAGCTTGCCATGATTATAAGCTGTGAATCACGACATTAAAATACGACCGCGATTTTTCCGCAGATTTGAGCAGTTAAAATTTGGCGATCTCCTTTACCTATCAACGATCACCTTTATCTCAGATCTGATCCAACGATAACGTAGACAACTGGCACCCAGATGTGCAAAAGGCTACCCATAGCAACTGCTCATTCCAAGCTATAGAATGCCTTAGTTCTATAACAATCCATAAGATTCTTCACTCAGCAATGCATTATGCTATCGATTAGATCGAGCGTAGGCCTAAACACTATTTAATTGATGATCTCAGCAACAGTTTTCGCTATTGCGAGAGCAGGCGGGTTCATCTTTACGTGGTGTTTGTTTGTTTGTTTGTTTTTCAATTTTCATTTGTCGACAAGGGTAAGGAGATAATCATGTCTACGGTACCAACGGCTGACCTGATTTCTTTGTTTGTGATAAGATATTATCTGTTCTAAAAAATAAATATATATTTCGGTAAAATTTCATTTGAAAAGATTGGATACGCCTCTGTACGCCAGCCGCAAGTGACCAAGATCGCATGTACGTAGACAGTTTAAAATTACATGTACGCGTAAACGAAACAGATTTATTTTGCGTTTGCTAAAAATGTTCCTATCTGTCCAAAAGACTTTAAGTTTTTTGTCGGCGTTGAGGTCACCGACGCAATTCTCCAAACAATTTTTTTTTCTTTTTTTTTTTTTTGAGTCCTAGTCTGTAGAAACATAACCTACATACATGTATTTGAAATACAAAACAACATTTTATTTCTGTTCCTTGTTTGTTTGTTTTTTTCACTGTTGAATACAGCGACAGATCGAAAATCTTGCCCCTGGGAGGATGAAAGATCAGACAGCACGATAGAACGAGATTCCTATCAATCCCCCTGCCTACCCTCT
>JBDFRD010587376.1:0-16904 GCA_039654405.1 Bullina lineata | reverse complement strand
AAAATTAACAGATGTGACGACGACTTTCAGGCTTGGATTGACACAAATGATTTAGAAGTGTAGCCAAACGATACTACATAACTCATCTATGTGAATAAAGCATTTTATTCTAAGGAATTAAGCAGTGTTTTAGTACTTGTTTTTCTGTGCTACTGTAGGTATAAACATTGCATTCCTGATTTCCAAAGCTTATGCTCTTTACTTTCAGCTACAAGTGGCATGTCCCATTCACATACAGCACCTCAAGAGACCCCAGGAAGAAGGAAACAGTGTGGATGAAGAAAGGCCCAGGTAATTGGCAGGGAGAATTCAGTCTAGATTGATTTCCACCTTGCACATGACTTTTAACATAGAGTCCTTTTGATATTGAGCCCAGTATAGAAATTTATGTTGTCCATGCAGACATCCCTGGTTTCTGTCTCCTGTGGCCTTGATCCCAGTACTGTTAGAGTTGTCTCCCACTGTTTTTTAACTTCGTAACCATGACAAAGTTATCCCGGGACAGAAGGTAGTGGAAATCCCTTGTGTGTGGCCTATACCCTGATAAGGGTGAGGGGCAATGATGACGATGAACCCTGTACAGTAATCACAGAATGGATGTTTTTTTTAAGCTTCTTGATGTCTTAATCCTTGTAGAGCACAGGGCTTCAACAGTATTTCTCCACTTTCCTCTGTCTCTGGCAGTCTTCTTTACTGCCTCCCAGGTCGGGATTGTGGCTTTTAGTTCAGTGTGCAGGCCCTGACTCCAGATCTACTTAACCCTTTCACTGCCAGCTAGATCTATCTGTAGCTGACTCCTTACAAAAACTGTTTTTATTTTTCAAAGAAACGGGGAGAAGAACTTGATTTTTAAAAAAAAGACTATTTGAGAGTTGTTTTTGTTTATTGTAGTGTGGAAAACAAGTAGGTGTCATGTTCATTAATGAACTGAAGTATTAATGTTGGCAATAAGCAAAAATGGCACTCCGCTTGCTTTTCGTCAGTCAGTGAAATTGGCAGTGAAAGGGTTAAGGCACCCATGTCTCCTCTTCCCATGCAAATTCCACTCAAGAGCCTGCCGAGTGTTGTCTGTCGACTCTTTCTGCGGTGTGTGCCAGACCCAATGCCATTTTCATCTCCTGTACTGTCATTTGTTCTTGGTTGGCTCTTCACCACAGATCAAGATTTGGCACCCTGTCAAGCCTATTCAGATGAAGAACCTGTTCAAAAAGTTTGGAGCTTTTCCTCTTTTTGGAATGGGTTTTCATTTCTCTCCATGTCTCTGAGCCGTATATGATTACAGACTTCACTTTTGAGTTGAAAACACAGAATTTGTTTTTATTGAGATGGCATTAGATTTCCAGACAGGTCAGAGAATGGCAAATTGAAGCTTCACTGAGCTTCACTGCAGATATGTTACCCTCCTTCTCTCATTTTTTTCATCCTCCTGTACTTCATCTCTCGCCCCCTGCTCCTTTTTGTCCATTAACTCTTTCATTTCAGCCTTGATTATTTTACCAGTATTTTGTCTGTTTTTAGATGGAACCATCTAAAAAAAATGTATGATATTTTCCAACCTTTCATTTAACTCATTTTAAATTTTGTTTCATGCATATTATATGCAATTTTTTGACAGCAAGGTTTTTGTTGTTTTTCATTGAATCATTTTTTCAGAAAGTTTAATCAGGGATTGCAATTTTGAAGATGATTTTGTCCTGTAAATAGCAAGTGCCTCTTGTTTGTTTTTTCCAAAAAGCATTTTTTAAGCTGTGAAAAATGTAAATGCAGTGCATTTCCAGACTTTATTCTTCTTTGTACAAATAGAAAAAGTAAGAAAAATGAAAATTCAAAATTGGATCATTGTTTTGTCTTGAGTTTTTTTATATTTATTGGAGTCTTTTTTTTTCAAATTCACCAGCGACTGTTGAGCTGAAGGACGACTCTGTTCTGTTGTGGGTGAAGGGGAATTATGGTTCAGAAGGATTTTACCGTGTGAATTATGATGAAGATGGATGGAGAGCAATTACAGAACAACTGAAACAAGATCACACGGTGAGGAAATATATGTGTACTCTTTTTATTCTCCTTTTGATTCAGTTTTGTCATGAGCAAATACTATTTCACAACTCAGGCAGATAAGTTCCACAATACACTGTGAAATGGAAATCCAGGATGTTATTTTTTGGGGGGTAGATAACCTGACTGGAAGTAAATATTTATAATTGTTTGAAGGTATAAAGTATAAAAATAAAATCACTTCTCATTATTGACAATAAAAAAGACTGAGAAAGATTAGTTAAACGACTTGAGATCATAATAATTAAATTGTGTGTTCATGAGAAATAGTATCCAGTAACTGAAAATAGTGTACGCATTGAGCATTAATAGGGAACACAGTGAAATGCTAAAAATGTTTGTTGACAGAGTAGAAATATTCTTGAGGGTGAAAGTAAAAATTAAGAAACAAGATACACTCACGGCAGATCCTTAACGTTTATGGTGAACAGAATTTATTTACATACGTGCTCTCAACAGTGTCTGTGTTATTCCTTTTTCAAAAAAAATTTTCTTTGATCAAGAGATGAATTTAATCAGCAAATAGCTATCATGTCTTATTTCCTTATACTAATTGATCATCCCATTTGATTTGTGTAAGAGGCAAGTTGGCTGGCAAAGACTACATGTAAGATTACATGATAAAGCTGCATCTTTCTTCTTTCATGCAGGTTTTCTCTGTGTCTGACAGGGCAGAACTGATTGATGATGCCTTTGCCCTTGCACGGTTGGTGTCCTTTAGAATTTATATCATGGCCTTGATGTTTTGTAGCCTTCCATGTAGACTTGATTATTACCGACACTTGAACACAATTAGCATATAATTCGTGAAGCCTCAATAACTTAACTTCAACAAGTGGAAAGATGATTTTTTTGTTTTAGTTTTTCAGTATCAAAATTGTATTTTTCTATACTGCATAGTGTTATTACATGCATGTTTGTTTGGTTATGTTTTTTCATCATAAATCATGAAATAGAGAAAGTGAGTACTGTAGCAGCCACTATTATCATTACTCTTCCATCATGACTGAGCGATGTTCTCACAACACGGTATTGTAGTATGCCCAGCCACCGTGTTGTGAGTGATGTGTGTATGTGTGTATGAATGATCAGTTTTGTATGGAACGTGCGACCAGTAGCACATAGTTTTATCAATGTGAAAAATAAAATATAGATCTATATTTTATAAGGAAGTTCTTTGTCAAGACGTATCAACACTTACTACAGTACCATCTTTGTTCTTCTTTTTCTTTTTCTTCTAATCAGAGCTGGCTTGATCAGCTACAAGATAGCTATGGGCCTCCTTGCTTACATGGATAAGGAGACAGACTATTTTGTATGGGCACAAGCCATCCCCAATCTTAAATTCATAGCAGGTCGAATTTACGTAGAGGAAATCTTTGATGATCTCAAGGTGAGCTGATAACAAACATTGGATTAGGGAAAACATCACTGGTTTTTGGAAACTTTAGGGCAAACTGAATTTATATGTTAGACTCAAGAGTTTGACTTGGAGATATACTTGTTATGTTCAATTAAAAAGGAAGAGAAGTGCTGGAGATATACTTGTTATGTTCAATTAAAAAGGAAGAGAAGTGCTGGAGATATACTTGTTGTGTTCAGTTAAAAAGGAAGAGAAGTGCTGGAGATATACTTGTTATGTTCAATTAAGAAGGAAGAGAAGTGGTGGAGATTGTTATGTTCAATTAAGAAGGAAGAGTAGTGGTGGAGATTGTTATGTTCAATTAAGAAGGAAGAGAAGTGGTGGAGATTGTTATGTTCAATTAAGAAGGAAGAGAAGTGGTGGAGATTGTTATGTTCAATTAAGAAGGAAGGGACGTGGTCTGATTCAGACTCTGAGTATTAGTTATGTCTTAACATATCAAATTTTGTTCACCTTCATGTATAAATTATAAATGTCCATAATGTATATCTTATATAATATAATTTTAAATTGTCTTTTATCTTTCACTGTTATATATAATGTGCTTACTTTAAAAAGTCAGTATTTTAATTCCCCTGACTTCAGTGATGACATTCTGTATCAATGTATTATTTCCTTGCCCTGCTTGCACAAAATGAGTGAATACTGTCACAATGGCATTAGCTTATTTGACTTAGTGGATTGCTGAGGAAGATATTCACATTAAGAACTTTCGCTGAACGCATTGGATATGTTTTTCCCCAATAAAATTTTCATCTAATAGTTCCCTAATGCATGACCGTCATTGATACCAGGAATTGCTTCTAAACACTTCACATACATGGGAAACTCATTACTACTAGAATTAATTCTATCATCTCCTTAAATTGTCCTGTCCATATAGGATGAAGTGATGATTATTCATATTTTATTTTTGAAAACCAATAACCACGGTTTAAAAAAAAACCTTCATTGATGGTTTAGCCACTATACACACAGGCCATTGATCAACAGAACTTCAGGTGTTAGTCTCAAATATTGAATGTATTCAGTTCAAATACTTTTCAAAATGTCACAAACTTCTTATGACGTGAATCCTCAGGCTTACTTCTTGCATCTGGGAACTCCTCTTGCGACTTCTTTAGGCTGGGAAGATAAGGGCAGTATCCCAGAGAGGTAAAGCTCTTCTCTTTATCTTATGTTTTCAATCATTGCTGTTGTGATGTCTTTGGCTGAGAGATAGACTGCAGGACCTGGGCGACTTTGTAGTCATTAGGTCATAGATTCAAGTTCTGACCACATGACATGATTTTTCTTCCCCTTTTTTCTCCCCATCCGAGTCCAAACGGTGCACTAGAATAGTTTCTCAGTTAGCGAAACCGATGACGGACAGGTGCTCTTTTCAGGAGGCAGTGTAATATTATGTTCTATTGAAGCTCAGAATAAATTCCAACTTTTTGGCCTTATTGAGCTGGAAGGAAACTTACTCCTGCCATGTTTTCCTGTTTCAGTTGTCCAGTTTGGAATAAGTTGTGATACTTCTATCTTTTGTCTTTTTAACTTTTCCATGCATTGTTATTATACATCTGTCTTCAGTAGGCCTATATCCTTTTCCTGTCTATAATGTAAAGTTACTTTTGTTCTTCTATACCGTTTTGGAGGAGACCAAATGGAATTTGTGACGGGATTTTCATGCAACTGCTCTGTGTTAAAAATGTCAAATTTTTTACAGTCAACTCATTTTTACATCTTGACAGCAAAGGCTGAACCAATTTTTTTCAGTAATTAGTTTCAACTTGTTGTTATGGGTTGAAATAAAGTACAGGTAAATACTGCCCCTGAAAATAATCAGTCAAACATTCCAACCTTTTATCATTGTAATCTTGATGAGGGTGTTAAGCTCTGTCCTATCTCTCACTTACTGGGTTTTTTTCCTCTTATCTCTCATTTACTGGTTTTTTTCCTCTATCTTCCCAATGAATGCTTGGTGGACACCTTATGACATTCTTTTAAAACCAACAGAAACCTGCGTACTTTGATGCTGTCCTTCCTCATAAGCTGTGAACACCAACCAACTGTGGACCAAGCTCTGAGGATTTACCAGAGATGGAAGGCGGATGATTCCATCAGGTTTGTATTAGCATGAAAAGCCAATAAAATGACTCATTCCTAAATTAAATGTACAATAAATCATATATGTCTGAGCTGTTTTTTGATAGGTGTATGGCACCCACCCATGTATAATGAAAGGTGAATGCAAACATGAATTTTTTTCTTGATTATTTTTTTGTGTGGAATTGTTTCTCTTTTTTTGTTTAAAAAAAAACAACTTTAAAAATTGACAAGAGGGATTTGAAATTTTTTTTTTCTTCCATTGTTCATTAGTGAGAATATTGTCACTGCAAGCTGGTGCACCAAGCTGTTTTAGGAAGTGCATGAAAGAAAATAATAAACAGATGCCTGAACCATGTAGGTACCAAGAACAGGCAGTCATTGTCAAACATCTGGTTTAGTCTGGTGTGGGATTGGGTTCAGTACCAGCAATTAGTAACCATACAATTGTATGAGATGTAATATTAAAATGTATTTTATAAGAATACTAGTTGGGGTAACCAAACAAGTGGAAGATGAACAGCATAATTCATGCACACGCCGGTGAGAGTTAACCATTTCGTTGCCTCATTTTACATTTGTCATATGTCCATGGATCATATTTTAGAGAGAGGCTTTAAAAATGTGAATGCTGTCAATTTAAATCATGGTGGTGGTGGTGTAAACCCAGTTTTTCAGCTCACACTGCATCATGTACCGGAACCTTACAGGTTTCAACTTTTTTGGAGATACGACACATGGAAATGAAGGTTAATTTGGTGGCCTTAACTTGGACTTTATTGAAAGTGGACGTACGACACTTGTAAACTGAGGCAACGATTTGGATGCATGCCCTGTGGCAATTTCACATCTTTAACGTCAGGCTGCTCAACCCTTTAGTGGGGATTTTTACAACCCTTCCCGTGGGGTCACACATCATTAAGACAACACTTCACACACTTGGCTTTCTTCCTTCCCTGGTCAGCCTCTAGTCATCTGGTTAGCACAAGGCTATGGCTGATTGATCTTTTCCCTATGTTCTTAAACAGTGGCTTTCTTAGATCTGAGTGGAATTTCTTACTCACCAATTCATGATTAACCTTGATCAGTCCTAGACCAAGACTTTGTGGATGCTCCGTTATTCAATTTGGGGCTGTCAATCAGACAAAACCCTGCCTGTTATGATTTAATGGAGATGCAATAAACACAAAAATTATTGGAAAAGTTGGAGGATTAGAGAAAGGATTTGTACAAGTATGATCCATCGCTTTAACACCACCCTTTTCTTTCTGTTCTCTGTCTTATCCACATTTGCTTCACTGACTGAAATTGACCTGCCACGTTGACTAAGATTTAATGGGAACTAGGTTATGACTTGTGTAAAATGAAAATTAACATGGCAACAAGAAGCTCAGTGGCAAAAGAAGCCTAAATTATGTCATAATTACTGAGGATAGCAGGAATTTCTACATAAAATGATGTTGCCATGCACACAAGTGGCATTTATGCCTTTACTTGAACAAAACATTATAAAAAATTTCATGTGAAGTTTCAAGAGAATATAACAATAACACTGAAACATAGAGTATGAGCTTGCAACTAAGGCTGCTTTGAAAAGTTCCCTTTGCATTGTGTGTTTTCATGTGATTTGATTATATTATGTGTGTGTCTGTGTTATATATGTGTTTAACAGAAAATATACTCAATCGTATAGATAGATATTTTATAATGGCTACCCATTGGCTCCTTCCACAGAATGAACAATAACTTGCGGACTACTGTCTACAGTACCGGGCTTAAGTATGGGAATAAAGATGACTGGGACTTAGTGTTCCAGAGATATCAAGAATGCAAAGTTCCTTCAGAGAAGAGAAATCTCCTGGGTTCTCTATCAGAACCTCGAGATGCTCGCATTCTGCAGATGTGAGTACTTCACAACAGAATCAGATTGTTTTAACTGATATATTCCATGAAGCAAAGCAGTTGTTTGAAATGTGGGGATGAAGTTTGTCCTTTTCTTAAATCATAAAACAGAATTCAGAGTGACGTAAAAGTAGCATTAGCGTATTGTCGGTTATCTGTGGGGTTTTTTCGCTTTTATCTTCTCTCTCTTTTCAGTTTTTCCTGTTTCCAGTTAACGTGTGACATGCATATTTTGAAATGAGCTTCTGCTTTTTAATGGTAGAAATTGATAATATCAGATAAGTGTTGCTCAGTGTTGCATTGAATTGACTGGAAATGTAGAAAAATCTCACACATATTACATATATATATATATGTACGGTTCAAATGTAATCTGTATTTATTGTGAGATAGCAATGGATAGATACAAATGCACACTTTTTATGTATAAAAAATGTATAAATATGTATAAATATTTGTGTATATAAATATCACAAAGAGGAATTGAATATTCAAATATTTTTAGCTTTAATGAAATTCTTTATCAATTTTTTGTAAACTTAGTTGATTTTTGCACTATGTAGAAACTTTATGCTAAATTTTTTGTGAACAATAAAACGTTGAAGCATGTCAAAAAAATCTTTTTCTATTGATTGACAGGAAAAATTGGCAAATATGCCAACATGAAGAGAAACTATTTGAAATAAATGTCGAGAAATATAGCAGTTTCTGATTTGAACATTGTTCTTGGCTTTTTATAGTTTATTAGACTACAGCCTTGATACCACCAAAGTCAGGACACAAGACACTGAGGGAGTGATACGTGGAGTTGCAGGCAATTACAATGGCTTGCTTTTGGCATGGAGATTTGTCCGAAAAAACTGGGATACGTTATATGACAGGTCAGTGTTGGAACTTTAGTCAATGTAGTCCATTCAAATTTGAACTAAAATTTAGAAAAAAGAAAATTATGGGAAGAGGGTGACATGGCAGCAGCAAGATATTTCAAAGGAATAACCAGTCCTTAAAAACATGGGGTGTTGTATTTCTTGCATAATCCCTTTAGCTGTGAGATATTTGCTCTTGACAACCTAAAGCCACTCTGTTGAAGTCAGTTGTCTTTCTTCGCTGGTTGTTGTCTGTGTAATGATCATTGTGGATGTCTCATTGTGTTGGGAGAAGAATTTGAAAATTAATTGTATAAATTTGCTATGCTTATGTTTTGACCTTTAAGGTTATGCTGTAAATATTGTGAAAAGGAGATTTCAAGAACGTAGAGAAAATTAATTTTTAAAATCAAACAAACAGTGTAAGAGATTAATTTCTGAAGTGGATTTGAAAGGACATATTCACATTTAGATATTGTTTCAGTTGAAAACACAAACAAATGAAAAAAACATTAGCTAAAACATTTTGTCATTGCAGATCAAAACAGCAACAAATGAAAAAGCAAATATTATGAAATACTCAGCATGTTCACTTTGTACACATTTGTTTCAGTCTGTGCTTCCCATCTTTCTCTTCTTTCAGGTACTCTCAGTCTTCTTTTCTGCTGTCTTCCATGGTGAAGGGAGTTACGACGCCTTTCAACACCAAATTTGATTATGATGAGGTAATTTTTTTCATTGCATGGACTAGATTTACCCATAAGGTTGTTGAAAAATGTGAGAAACTCTTCCTCACACACTCACAATGACACCGAATAACCTACCCTGTTAAAACTGTGTATTTAGTATCACATAATACAACAGCAGGTTTATCGTTGTGCTTCAAGTTTGTTGTCTCTGGTCAATAAGAACATCTCTATTCTCTGTGCTTTAGAAGGCTTGCATTTGACACTTCTATACTCTGTTTATTTTACATGTATTTTTTCATTGGATAAACTGCAGGACTATGAAGCATTCGAACTCCAAAGTCATCTACAGCCTTTAGCATGTTTATAAAAACTTCTCCTTTCCTCAGTTGATAATGTGCTGTGTTTATTTATCATTTGCCATGGTTTATGTTTATTACCAGGTGGACTGTTTCTTTGCAAACAAGGACCTGGGGAGTGCTAAGATGGCTTTAGACGTGGCCAAAGAAACAATCAGATCTCACATTGTGTGGATGGAGAAAAATTTCAAGACCATTTCTGAATGGCTCAAGGATCATGCCAATAAGTAAGGAAAAGAAATGAAGCCTGGTGTTTTTCTAGATTCATCTCAAATCTTGTCAGTAAGCCAGGGGAAACGTGCTACAGCTGTTCGGTGGATTTGGCTTCAAACTGGGCAAAAAATATGAATATTCCTGCACTCCTGAAAGATGATTTAACTACTAAGAGAGAGTTTAAAGAAGAGTAGTCTGCATCAGATGGTAATTAAAATCATTAATGTGTAACAATTTGAACAAAAAATTATTTCCGCATTTTTATTGTATTCTAATTTCTATCTCAATGCTTTGTATATTTTGATTGCAATATTTAAAAAAAGAAATAATGGATGAATTAGTAAATTTTATGATGTTTTCAGAGATGGGAGTAGAAATAGTTTTGATTGCTGAATACATTTATCAGCATTTTATAAATATGTCTATGGGTAAACATTTTTGGTCCTTATGTTTGAGAAATTTGTATTATATTTATAAGCTTTTACATTTATGGATCTAACAAATTTTTGACTTGTGGCTCAATGACTCTCACGAAAAAGAATTCTGTATTTTGTTGGCCTTAATAACTTACAGCATTAATGCAACTCCCCAGACCACTGATGATGCATATTTCATAAATTGCCCAGTTTTTATCAGATATTTTTCAGGGAATACGAAGTAAATTTTTCTATTTCAGCACTCGCTCAAAATGAGAAAATTACATTGTTATCTTCACATCCGTATCAGAATTTAAAGGCAAATACAACAAAGGAATATGTTCACTGGCAAGTACTTGATGATGATGATGATGATGATGATGATGATGATGATGATGATGATGATGATGATGATGATGATGATGATGATGATGATAATTACATATTGAAAGCAAAATTTAATTAAAAATTATGAGATGCTGATCATTGCTATATATGTAAAAGATCCTAAGGTTGCAGCAATAATACCAAAGATTTAGAAAAAAAGACAGAAAAGATTATCAACTTACCTTTGCTTGAGTTCATTTTAAATATGTCAGACGAACTGAGGTAAGATATTACCAGTGTTTGTTACTAAAACTGTGTTGATGAATTATTTATAGCAAGGGCCTTAGGTCTAGATTCTATGTGGACTTTTTAGTAACTTGAAAGAGAGTTAATGATACTTGGGTTTGTCTCAAGTTCTTGGTAAACTTTGTTAATGGACGAGCTATGAAGGCATTCCATACCTGAGAATTTGTGTATATAAGTTGTACGTTTTAAATATGGACCCTTCTCAATGAGCTGAAACAAAAAGAAAGTATGATATTAATATGGTATTTCCTTTTATTGAGTTTGTAACCAGATGTGTAGTTTCTGAATTGACAGCCCACCTGAAAGGTCACACAATCGCAACACTTCAGATATTTTTTTTGTTCTTTCCCCATCCAGTTACAAATTGGGTTACCAGCATTGTATTCTAGAGGGAAAGTAAATAATGTATGACAGACCAGTATCTTGTCAAGTGTCATCCATTCTGTTTCATGATATTGAAATGGGAATGAGGCCTTGAAGGAATTTATGGCACATTCCTCAAATCATACTAATACTAGTGAAATTATTTGCAGTGGAAAACTGGATCTGTTCAAACTGAAAATTTGTGACAGAAGTTTATGGAGCAGAAGTGTTTGGGTTTTTTTTATTATGAGAATTCAAAAAAAAAAAATATAGCTGCTTACTTTTGTATTCATGCATTGATAAAGCAAGAACATTTTTTCCGCTTGGAATACTCTTATTGTTGCTAAACATAATAATAATAAATGTACTCTTTCAGTTGCAATACTTTTTTTTCAATTTCCTGTCTTGATGTCAGAGTTTACTGTCATTCAAAAAATCTTATTTAATTTTTTTTTTGTTTACATTTTTTTTCACATTTTTTTTAAATACTCGAGATTACTGAACAAATGTCTGAATAATTTCGAAAAATATCTTGAATCATTCCTCCAAGAACAATAATGATATCCGTATTAACACTTCTAGATCTTTCATTTTAATGTTTTAAGCTGATCTTCAATAGTTGCTCTGGTATCCCCACCCACTTTTCACCTTTGGTGATTTGTGTTATTGTTGTTGATGTTGCTGTTGTTAATTTTTGTCTTTTTTTCCCTGTAAAAAGAAATAAAGCAATTTTGATGATCTTCCAAAACCTATACTAAATTACATGTTATATTATATTCAGATTCAACCATAAGGGAGTGCAGATCCCTCTCTAGCATCCCATAGAGTTCCTCGTCTTTTTCTTCTTCACTGTTTATCAGTCAGAGACACAAGACTCCTTTTAGTTCCGATTGCAAACCTTAGTGTACACTCCCTGGCCTCGCCCCTGTTCTTGCTCAAGCCATCACCACCTCCCTATGGTGTTTCACACCAGCTTTGGCATTCTGAATTACATATGAACCTCTTTCTTTATCGCGTCTCTCAAATAATTATAATTAATTGCATACTAGCGTCGGGAGTTTACATTTATATTTAATAGATCTGCTCCTTTCTGATCATATTGTAAAGTCTGTACTTCTTTTTGTAGGATTTTAAGTAAATGAAAAAAAAAATCTAGTCTGGAATGAAGTGTGATATTGATAATATCCATTACACGTATACAATTTCAAAGTTTTAATTTTAAAATTTGTTTAGGAACAGTGCTTTTCAATCTACAAAATTGAAGTTAATCATGAAATACTTCACTTATATGAGCAGATTCACTGAAACGTTTAAATGTATTGGCATTGTTTTTCAATTTTTATTTTCAAATTTATCATTTGTCATTAATTGTTTCAAAACTTAATTATGTTAAATTAAAGAGATTGTTTAAATATCCTAACTTATTTCCATAGATCTCTGAACCTGAGGTGATGACAGTAATTTGTTATGCTCTTACTTACATGATGATATGGACAGTTTGAGGCATTGATAGTTGTAGTACAGCCTGCATTATACTGTAGGGCACAAGTCTGAGAATGACTGTACAGTTCTATATTGCAGAATCATTAAGGATGCACGGATGGAATGTCTAGGTCACAATGTCCTTTCTTTCAACTTTAAGGACATGCAAGATAAACATTCAGTCTAAGAAGTACAATTGTTCCCATTTTTCTGTTTGGCTTCTTTCATTGGCTGCTTTCTGAATACTTTTTTTGCTCCTTTATGTAGGTTGTGGGCAATCCTTCTTTTCCTTTTTCCATTGAGTTTCACCATGTCACAGAGCTTCATCACTGAACAGTCTTTAATACTAGAGTTCCCTTTTTCTATGGGCTGATTGTTTGAATATTGCTGTGGGGCATTTTATTCAAGAATTATAAATTAGGAGTAGAATTTTTAGATCCATTTTTTCTATCCAAAACATTGATATTCATCGACATGGTAAAGATGTACTTCACATCATTGGTACAATACTTCCTAAGGAGTGGCTGCAGCTAAACTGACTTAAGTGCCATTTCAAGAGATGGCACGCTTGATCCTTATTAGAACATTGGCTTGTGATATTATTTTTTAAGTATAAAACTGAGTTCTGTTGGGATTGATCCTAGGAACTATGGGCTCGATGAGAAAATACCTTTTAACTAGTGAGCAGGTCATGGGTAAAGTAAATTTCTGAGATAGATTATTAATGAAGACAAACAAAGTGTACTGGAAATATCTTGTCTCTCTGTGGCCTTTCTTCTTGTGTGTGGACTTGTTTGCTTATGGGTTGCACCGACTCACTATGACTCACTGTGAATGCCTTGAATCTCATGAAAGATCTTCCTACTAGTAAGCTGACTGTTTCAACATTCTTACAATAGTCTCAGATTTTTCAAATATTTTATTTTATCTAGGCCTTACAGCTGTGTTCCTTGTCTGATACTTTCTAGCCGATGCTTTTTGGGAACTGTATAATATGCCATGCTTTCAAACAAACACCTTTGGCAAAAAGGGGCTGTTTTAAGACAGTGCTTTCAGATTGTGGTACTTGCAGTCGTGTAAAAAGTTCAAAGATTGTTATTGAGAAAAGAGCTGTTAAAGTTAGGACTGGTAGATGTTTTGCAATAAGATTTGATGTTTAAAAAGACTCTCTACAAAACTTACAGATCTTTTTCTTTTGTGTGCCTTTATTTCTTCAATGTTGTTTTTCTCTGCATAATCATGTATATGATATATGATCAATTTACTTTCACATTCACATTGAGATTAATTATACTTATCGCTCGGTGGCCATAACATATTGAAGCTGTATGTCATGCCCCTATATATATCTTTGTTTTGACTCCAATGAAGTGGACAATATTTATTGATGCTTATTGATTACATTCCTCATAACTTTATTAAAACTGTATCAGACATAGTTGACTGTTTTTGAGGTGGTAAGATACCAGTATTAAGGACAGTGGCGAAGAGACTTGATTAATTTAAGAATCTCCAACATTTCAAGATAAACTTTACAAATGTTCTCTTATGTACACCAGTTTTTTTTAGCATGATAGCCTGCTATGTGTACACAAAACTACAGCAAAATAAAGTTGTGAAAGGTAAACTTATACATGGTCACTATAACATGAACCTTGTTTTAAAGTCTTATCAGAAGGTTGTTGTAGGATAACATTTTTCTAGTTTCACTGTTCTCCTGTTTTCAGTAAGGAATTGAATAGGGAAAACCAATGGAATCAAACATGGAGAAAAGAAACTGGGAAAATACTGTGAATGTTTTTTATTTATTTTTCATTATTTCATAGCACCATTGTTGCTGTAATCTGAGAATTAAATAGTAGCAAATACTCTGTATGTACATTTTATTGAAGGTTTTTAAAAAAATATTTGTTTATACTTTCTTGTGGGATTTTAGAATTATGAAAAAAAATATAACGTTGAAAGACTTTTCTAATCATATGTTGACAACGAGAAAGCTTTTATCATATGGAGTTACAAATGTGTGAGGTTTCCCAAATGCACATGTAGCGTTCAGGAAACTATGTATTGACAGCAATGAAGCGTAGCTTGGTACATGTACCATTGAACAGTACGCCATAAGCACAGTGTAGGAAGGGGAGGAATACCCGGTACTGTTGAGGCCGTATATTCCAGAAGGAGGGTAGAGAACTACGTGAAGTAAGTCAAGAAGTACTTTTGTACTTCAGTTGCTGACCTAGATGTCAGTGAGCATAGGAACAGCAAGAAAAGAAACAGCGGTAGAAACATATGTCGGAAAATACATTTGTTACAAATAGTTAGTACAAGTACAGGTATAATCGTGATAAATCTAATTATGAACGTAAAAAATTAAATAAACGTCTAATATTTGGAAGAAAAAAAATGAAAATATCTTTGAAATATTCTCACATTCTCTTTGAATTTTATATCGTGACTTAAATCTTTTTTGTGATCGATGTTGCAAATAGTTGTGATCTTATTTTGGTAACTTACGCTCTAAACCATTTTTTATTGTTGAAAAATATGTCAGTGTTGTATGGTGTTTTCTTGTTTCTGTGGTTTATATTATTTTTATGTTCTGAAGATTGTGGCATCCCATTCACGAAAGTCATGTTCGGATGTTAATGTTGTAACAAGTGATCAAATAAACAGCAAAATCGAACAAAGCGTTATTATTTCTTTGGAATTACTGTTTTGTCTTACTTATATTCCTGGGCTGTTGGTTAGAATTGAGAGCCTCCTAAAGTGAGAGTTACGGATGATAAGAGGAGAAGAAGAAGAGGGAAGAAAAAAAAAAGAATGAAACGAGGTAATAACGATAATAAAGTGAACTAATGGGAAAACCGGGGTTTTTTTTTCGAAAAACTCTGGCCCAAAAGTGAAAGAAAAAGAGTTGAGTGCATCTGCTGACCACTGGTCCAGGATAGGAAAGCGAGATAAATCGGGACCAGCTGCTGCTATGGTAGCAAGGGTTTACCGGGAATTATCTCGAAACCATTAAATTGGCTGCCTTGATCACGCCAGAAGAAATTAAATGGTCTCAAATTATTCAGAAGACAGTTTAGAACGGGGAGTGATTTTTGTGAACAATATTTTAAACGATCTACATTTCTTTTAATTAACCCATATAATTTGTTTGATCTTAGATAAGGAATCGTACTGATAATTGAAATATTATACATTATATAGGAACGCGGGCAAGTGATTTTCCTGTGCACCTCAACTATAAACTTGGAGGGACTGTTCATTGCAGACACATTAGGTAACCCCTAGCACCACTGATAGATATTTCTGTAACTAGTCACTTATTCGACCTACAATCCGTAAGTGTTGTTTCAGTGTCAATGATGGTAGAAAATGTTTTGAAGGAAAGAGTTAATATGACAAATTTAGAATGCAGAACATTTACCAATGAAAACTTGCACGCCAGTGATTGTTCAGCTTACCCTTATTCATGTTACATTAGAAAAATTATTCATGTAATTTACTCGGACAAGTTAACAGAACCATTCAAAGTGAAAACTGGAGTAAGACTAGGCTGCATACTGTCCCCAACCATCTTTGTAATCGTCATTGATTGGATCATGAACCAGAAGGCAGCAAAACCGGCCTACAATGGACCTTCACGAAAAAGCTTCCAAAACCTCCACTTTGCGGATGGCATTACCCTCCTCTCGCATCGACAACGGCATGCACAGGAAGAGCTGAACAAGCTCGCTATTACTGCTGAGAAAACTGGCCTCCGAATCAGTAAGAAGAAGACTGAAATATGAGGATCAACAACAAACAAGAAGACCCATCACAACTGCAAAACTGGGATATTAAAGAAGCAAAATCATTCGTATACTTGGGGAGTGTAGTCAGCAAGGATGGAGGAGCAGATGACGACATCAAGAGCCGCATCATCAAGGCCCGGCATGCATTCAACACCCTGCACCCGATTTGGAGATCCCAAACACTTTCCCTCAAGAACAAGCTACGGATTTTCACCACCAGGGTAAAATCAGTGCTCCTGTATGGAGCAGAGACCTGGAGAGGGACATACTCAAATACTAACAAAATACAAATACATGTATTTGTCAATAAATGCCTGCTCCACATCCTCAACGTTTGGTGGTCTGAGACAATCTCCAACCCAAGGTTATGGGAAAGAACAAAGTTAGCCCACATCAGCCAAGGCACTGGACGACGCAAATGAAGATGGATTGGCCACACCGTGCGCAGACCAGCTGACACCATCTCTAGCCAGGCACTAGAGTAGAGATCCACAAAGAGAAGGAGGTCAGAACAGACATAGCGCTGATCCATGGAGAGCGAGGCCAGGGCTACCAGAATGGCATGGGCCAAACTGAAAGGGTCAGCCGAAAACCGGGTGCAACGAAGAGGTGATGTTG
>JBDFRD010587265.1:0-16906 GCA_039654405.1 Bullina lineata | reverse complement strand
ACCATGGAACTCAGCACTAAATGGACCTTTAGCCGCTAATGATGGGGGCCCCCAACATTAAATATAATGGGCAATTACGTCACTAAAGTTACTTGTGCATTCCATTAATGGGCAAAATTTTCACCATTACTGGAAATGACCCATTTGCGCGGATAATGACGCAACGTGCATATGGGCCCTGGGTAGTATAGGCCTATTACATGTATTATATTATTACATCGCCTTACTTTTACTATTGTTTACTATTACGGTGTTGACCTCAGAGTTGTCAATCACGCATAGGTTCGGGTCAAGGCCAACCTTGTTTACGATAGAAATCTAGGCCAACCGTGATTCGGTTTAGGCCAAACTAGGTCTAGTGATGCGATGAGCTGAAAAGCGTCGCGTTAAAAAAATAAATAAATGCGCACCTGAGTGCGATTTAGTTATTCCTTTAGTTTTTCAGCACTTTTATCCCAATTGTTGTCTTGTTATTTGGAACATTTTTATTCAAAGGCCCTCTTAGGCTATTTTACCCTCACCATTTTCCGACAACGAGGCCGTGACCAACTTGACCTCACGGGGCTCACGGGTCACGGCGTGTTGTAGCCTTGTTCGCTCATCGGATTTTGGTCTTCAATAATAATAGGCCGCGGCACAGGCGGAGGCCAAAGCTATATTGCTAGAAACTTCTCATCCACGTGTCTTGTTGTAATTGATGCAGACAAAAGCAGGTCGATAAAGCTGGAATGGAGATTGTGAAGTAGGTGTTTCCTTTTCTGTTTTCATTTTTTAGGTAGGCCTAGTAGAAAGGCGTACTATTATATTGACTGTTGGCAAATTGTCTTACTACCGGTACTGCAAGGTAGAATAGTGACATTGACATTGCAATTTTGCTTTGCACCGATTCCTTATCTGTGACAATTATTGTGCCGTGCACCAAGTGATTAGTGCATGAAGGGTGAAATAAGTAGGGTGAAAATAAACGGCACTTTTTTTTTGCCCTTTCAGTCTAGAATCTTATCTCCCATGGTCAATAGAGTCTAGCTTGAAGTAAACTTTCTGCTGCTATCGTTCATTTTTGACTTGGGTTACTTCACTTTCGACTCAACTTAATCCTCTTCATTCCTAGTGGAGCATTTGTTTTCCACCTTCACTTCTGCGGTCTGTTTTTGTAGTTTCCTGGGTAAGGCCAGTGATTTTTATTTAATTTGATAACATATCCCCATGCATCTAAACAAACGTCCAAAAGTGATACTAGGGAGGTGAAGCACGAACGTGGAATGGCCCATGTTGTGGTTGTGCATGCTTACTTCCCAATCTAAGAAAAGCACAAAACAAGATAGTAAATATTAGAACCCCTGAGACATCATTTTAGAAGGGAAAGATAGTTTTGAGATGACAGGATTAAAATGAAAATTTCATGTATACATGTAGTTTCATTTTTCATAGAATCGTCCTGATGGTTTTCACAGAATTTCAAAATTTTAGATAGCCTATGATGTTAAAGACGCTAGGAAAGTCCGTTTTAAAAGGACAATAGCATTGTTTAGTGACGCATCAGTTGCCAAGATCCAGTTCTACCTCCAAAAATTGTATTCAGTAACCTGTGTGTATTCTCTCCCGCCTCTTTTTTTGTTGTTTTGGTCGAGTTCAGTGTTTCTATACAAAAGGAGACTTTATGGAAATCGTAGTGAATGATAATTGATATTCATGCTCATGTTTTTGTGTGGACTGAATAAAAAGTTATTTTATTAACATCAGTTCAGAGTCTTGTTACACCTGTACTGAATATTCAAAAGAAGGTGTGACAAAGAGAAACAGCATCGTTTTTGTGACTGAATACATATTTGTTTGAGAAGTGTGAAATGATTCAAATGAGAAAGTAGGCTAAGGGTGTTCTTTCATGTGAAAATAAAAATATCACAGGTCGTGGGGAATTAAAATGACTGAGTCATGGTCTAGTGAGATGATCTGGCTATGAAAGTGTTGAATGAGATGTGATCTGTACCTTTCAGGATTTGTTTATAAAAGAAACTCGATGTCCTGAGAGGCATTCACAGGACAGCTCTTCATGAAGATGATTATAATGTCTTAATAATCATCTATCCACAAAGAAGTGCCGCATGTCAATTTAAATTCTCATTCATCTGTCTGTCTACAGGAAAAGCAGTTTCTGACAGAAAGCAACTTGCAGAGGGAGATCTTGGCCCTGGATGAGGCTGCAGCCAACGAGGCAAACATGCCTTTCCAGGGAGACTCTGCTCCAGGCCTTTCAGTGGTGGAGATGAATGAAAAGAAGTTGACAATTGAAATCAAGGTATTTAGTGGCTGTTGGTAGAAGAAAGGAGGAAGAGGAATTTTTAATGGGAAAGTATAGTGTGTGAAGATAATCTTGGCTGGAGTGAAAAGATCATATATTTTTGTTTTGGGGAATGCATTAATTGCATGGACTGGTTGCAATATAGTGTCAAGCCATTTGTTGAATAGAGGGATGTATGACCCAAGAATTTGTGTAAAATCGAAGAGTAATGTCACTAATTGAAACAATGCTTTTTGTGAATATTCTTTCGTTTAGTAACAAATTATTGCATTTTTGTTAAAAACTGATGAAGTATAATAAAGAAGTGAGCATGTTTTTTGTGTGGATTTTCCTACTTTAATTTAGTTTTATAAAGTTCATACTTTAAAGAAGTCTTGAAGTTTACATGTCTGCTGAAAAAAAAGGATCTCTTAGTTTAGTCATCGGAATTGGGCTGAATAAAAGTATGTGAGTAAACATTTGAAGTAACTTTGTTTGATAATAGACAGGACAATTGTATTAGAGTTAGCATAAATTTAGTAATGTAGTTATCAAAAAAGAAAACGTATTAGATTATGTATTGAATTATCCTCTGTTTCTGCGTTTCTTTTTGCCAGCCCAAGAAAAAACAGAAAGCAAAGAAGAAAAACAGCAAGGACGAAGAGCAGGAGGAGGAGGAAGAAGAGGAATATGACCCTCCATCATCAGCTGAGATTGAAGTTGTGCACAAGCGGCCAGCTCCGTACCTCCACAGCATCTTGAAGCAGCGAACGCTGTCAGAGTCGAGTGAAGACCAAAGTAATCTTGTTGTTGAACCGGAGAGCCCCCGATCAGCACCAGAGGACAATGAACTATCGTCCTCCTTCAGCAAGCGGCGATCTGTCTCGTTCAACAGCCACGTGGACCACGCCTCATTCAAATCTTCCGCTTCTGTCTCCAGCATGGGCCCCGGATTGAAAAGCAAACGTCGCCGGGAGCGCAAGCGTGAGGAGAGAAAGAAGGAGAGAATTAGGAAGAGTAGTGGAGGCACGAGCAGCAGCGAAGAGTGCCAGACGAGAGAGTCCATCTCGGACTCATACTCGATGAGTGAGGAAGAAGCCGATATGCATAATAAGCGGGTTGGGCTGACCCGCGCTGAGTCTGACCCGGGTCCTGTGGCAGAACATGATTTGGATGAGGGTGTCACTGCTGGTGAACTCTTGTCCACTAAAGCCAGCGGGCATGGGAAGGACCAAGGTTCAGGGGATGCCCAGCCCGTTGCTGTCAATAAGGAGTCTCTGGATTTTAGGACTAATTCATCCTCTGGAAATGGGGATGTTTGTGTGAGCAATGTTGCGGCTGGGAATGAAAGTGCGAATGAGCAAGAAATGGCTGGAGGTGAAAAAATCGAAGACGAAAAGTCAGTGCAGCAGTCGAGCAAAAACAAGAAGATTGTTTCTGAGATCAAGGACAAACTAGCAGGGGTATCTGACCAGAGTAAGAAAAATGCAGAGGAAAATGATAGTGATGATGACTTTGTGGATGCTGTGAGCTCAATATCAGAAGAACCGGTCCTGAAGGACGGGTTTAATAAATCGTCAATAAATGTCATGCAAAGTGAGCCCAGCATTTTTTGCGACAAGACAGGGTCCACACAAGGGAAGGATGGTGATGCAGAAAGTGCTGGCAGTAAGTCGAAGTCTGATGCAGTTGAAGAAAAGAAGCCTGAGAAAGTTGAGAAGAGTGATGTGGAAACGATGTTGTCATGGGAGGATGGCCCAGTGAATGGGGAGGAGCATGTAACGGAGTGTGCGGTCCAGTTTACCAACTCCTTGGTGTTTGACCTCGATGTGGATTAGTTTACTGTCATTGCTGTCAAAAGTGGAGAAGAAATGAGTTCTGATAATGTATGAAATTATGACCTGTGTCACTCAGGGGCTTTGTCATAAGAGAGTGAAATGAGATCAAGTATGTGTCTTGGGTTCATGGAAAATGTTTTCCAGCCTGAAATATTAAAAATGTGTGTGGGGGCAGGGGTGTTTGTTTTTCTCTTGGCTAGTATTTCTGTTCTTTCTTTAGTACTTTAGTATTCACATATCAGCTGACTTAAACGACATAATTTATTGTAATTTACGTGATGAGAGGGTGTTTGTTGACATAAAAGTAAATAGGAATTAGAAAAATGATACATGTACTTTCCTCTCCAAAGTTTAAAAAAAAAATGTATTCATTTGTGGAGTAATTTACATATGCTATTGTAGTCTTGCATTGTTTGTTTTTTTTTTCCATTTCAGCCAAAACACAAATTTTGTGAGGGTTTTTTTTCCTCAAGTTGTACTGTTTATTTCATTTTTTTTTCTTTATTTTTATAGTAGACCTTAAAATGCTACATTGCTTTTGATTTTTTGTGTGCTTATTTATGGGGTATTGAAAGAAAAAAAAACCTTTCAAATTGACCTTATGAAGGATCTCACTCCATGAACCATGCTTGTTTTTACATTGATACGTGATGTTAGAATTCAGTCGGCTTGGAGGATGGTAATGGTGGTTTGATGTCAGCGGAGTCCTGTTTATGTTCACGGTTAGGTCCTGTGGAAAGGTATGTCTCACATACAATCATAACACTAGTATTATAATTTTCTTGTTAGTCTGCACTGCGTTGCTGTTTAGAGATGTTTTGCTCAACAGAATGTGATGATCTGAGTCGTTAACATGTGATGTTTTGCTTGTGATGTTTTTTCCCTCTTCATTTGGCTGTGTAAATTACACATGGCAAATGAGAAATACTCCTTAAATGGCTTCAAACTTGGCAGCACTATCAAAGTTGTTATCCAGATCAATATTTTTAGACTAGCATAAATACTTGTGGATGTTACAGTGTTGTATATTTTACAAAAGCAGTTTGTTAGAAAACATGTTGACAATCTGATATCACTACACTGCATATAAACAGAATTGGATAAAATAAGGGAGAATTCTTGAGTGTGAAATTTCACAAAAGAACTCTTTGTTAATCATGCTTGAAAAGTTTGACCCTGTCATGCAAGCTCTGTGAATAACTGACCTGCATTATATGACTTAATCCTCTTCATTCGAGGAGCATAGGGCTCTATGTCATATGAGTAAGTAGTACATGTAATTGTGTATTTGAACTGAAAGGTTCTGAAATCTAAGTTCAGAATGAAAAAAGGGGAAAAAAAGTAGGAGAACCCAGTCATCTCCAGAAATGGCCATTGATGGAACCAAAAAAAAAAAAAAAAGTTCTTTCAAGGCCTATAACAATGAGTTCGTCCTGGTTTCCGTAGCATGAGGCGGAAAGTGGTGATTTAAAACAGTTCTCTCCTAGACATGACATCTGTCTGTCGTAGGTTTACTTCCCCAGCGGAATATGCTGGTATCAGTTTGCATCTGGTTGGGGACAGGAAATTGATATAGTGTCTTTCCCAAGGACAGCACATTTGCCATCCAGATTTGGACCCAGGACCCATGGATTGGAAATCCAATGCTCTAAATTACTGGAACCAAAAGTGAAAAAAAAAAATGCACGAACTGTACCATAGGGAATCTAAATTAAATCGATATCGGTATTTGCTAAATTGTGTAACATGGTAGTAACACATATATACATGTATAATACATGTATATGGATTTTTCTCATAAAAATGGAAGGGGAACCAAGTCTCTTCAGTACTGTATGTTTAGTTTGATTTAGAAATCAAAATTTTACTTGTTTTTTGTCATGGACAGCCACTGTTTGGCTCATTAAGTAAATTGCAAGTGATCTGGTCCCTTATTATTGTAGTACATTGTATTTACGTTTGCAGTGCTTCATCGTATTGTGTCTCCCTGCCCTTCAGACCTGTTCTTTATATATTGAACTGTAATTGTCAGATGATACCTTCAAAAAGAAAAATTCTGTATCCATTGAGCCATAGCTCAGTGCATTAATTTGTTTCCTCTTTCTTTTGTAGTCTTCCACAGACTTGTTTTGTTTGTGACCAAGACCATTATCTTTCTTTCCTTGCCCTTCAGCTTTTTTCTAACTCTGTAAATAGTCACCTATTCATAGCTAGTATTTTTCTTTCCTAGGTACCGGTAGTAATATTATGATTCTTTTTTTGTGTGCCACCGTCATTTATATTCAAATGATATGCAAGAAAGGACTTGTAAGAAAATGTTATAAGTTGCTTTTTTTGTGCTTATTTCTGCTCGTGTGTGTGTGTGTGTGTGCTCCTTTCTTTATAAGTTACATATTTTCACTGCCATGTTACGTGTTGGAAAGGCCCTTAGTGTTATGCCTCTGCTGAATGAAATGTTATATTTGTTACAAGCAATCGTTTACACATAATATTCTTGAAAAAAATAATTTTCAGCCACGGTAATATGATTGTAATGTTTGAAAATAATGTTCATACCTCATAGCAAAGGACACATATCATGTTTCTCTAAATATGATGTTGAATGCTGATTCGTGGTGAGGGAGTTGACAGTTTTGATGTCACTATCTAGCAAGGTTTAGCAGTAAGTTCCAAAAGTCATTG
Source organism: Bullina lineata (assembly GCA_039654405.1). NCBI lineage: Eukaryota > Metazoa > Mollusca > Gastropoda > Bullinidae > Bullina > Bullina lineata. The sequence goes on along the minus strand of JBDFRD010587265.1, from coordinate 10,105 downwards.
CTTGTGGGACGTGTTGTGCCTGTCTCAACTGAAAATGGAATTTGTCTTCTGTTATGTAGAACTATGCTGCCTGTTTGTTTGACGTGTTATGTTTACAGGAAGGGGTGGTGTACCTAAAAGGGTATAGGCCTACTTATATAGAATGAAAATATACTCACAATTTACCTAAAAATGAAATCTGCTTACAAGTAGAATCTGTTTCAGAATTTGAAGTCTTTTGTAATTTTCACCTGTGTCCAAACTTCATAAATGGATAGCTCTCTGTATAGTTAAATCAGGGTAAAGGATAGTTCATGAGATTTTAAATTTTGTACTTTCGTATTTTTGGGTTCAGGATAAAAAATATAGAGAAAATGAAATGACCAAATGAAATATCCAAACAGGTAGGTTTTTTAAATTGAAAAGCAGCTTCCTTGTCAAAAGCTACCTCTTTTTTTTTTTTAAATTGGTAACTCTGATTCCCTACCAAAATAAGTCTACATGTATATATTTAAAAAAAACAATCTATTTTTAGTAATTGCATAAAAAATAATGAAAGTATATTTCTTAACATTTTTCATTTCCTAAAACAGTTTTCTGCCACTCCTCTCATATCCCCAATGTCTTCTTGAAGATGAACGTTATACTTGTGCCTTCAATTAATCAACCAATATTTCTTTCTTATGCATTCCTTCTTTTCATTCTTATGATGCCTGCCTACTTTTTAAAAATAGTAAACCACAATTCGTTTTGTATTTTATTGATTTTATATTTTCTTTATTATCTTCACACATACATATATAAATGAGTCGTTTTTTATAAACTGTTGAGGGTGAAAGTGAAGTATTTTGTTTTCATATTACTTGTATGTTTGCTCAAATACTTTTGTTTTGAAGTATTTTACCTATTCAGGTTAACCACAGCTGGGTGTGATTTTTTTTTTTTTTTTTGAAATGAATGAAATATGTAATTAAATGAACTCTGAAATTTTGGGAGTACCGTTACCTTTTTTAAAAGTAAAATAAAACAATAATGAAACCCAGAGACTCACAGAGACCTCTCAGCAAGTATGCTCGGTCAGCCAAAAGTCTGCGCTAAGGCCTAACGCCAATTACAGGCCTCAGTGAATTAAAGCTTTGGCTCCACCCAACATGAAATGACTATTACAACCACAGTGACAAGTCATAATGTATTGCAATGTCAAAAGATTTACAACTCGGTCAAGAGAGATCTGTATTATTTTTTTCCAAAATAAATCCTTTAAACGGATTTTGGATGTTATCTAATTTGTTTCCCCAGTAGATGATTTGCTGTTGATTGCTATTGAAATAAAACTGTTTGAACTGGAATCCTGAGTCGCATTATTATGACCATGAGAATATCATAGGCACTTGAAATGTTTGATACCAGAAAGCCGTACATTATTTTTAGCCTAGAGGCTCAAGGTAGGTCCGATGTTAACAAAAATTAGTGACTTTCTTGTAGTAATATGTTCAGCACAGTGCAACATTATTTTCCTGTACCTTGTATGAAATATACTGAAAAACTTTCAGGGCAAAAATGGTTACTGTGGCAACACAATTTACATGAAGTTCAAAACTTTAAGCTGTTTGTGGCACAGCGGTTGAAAGGTTAGAGCACTGGACTCAATTCTGAGGGTCTTCAGTTGGAATCCTAATAATGAACGTTTTACATCCTTGATGAAAGATAATGAATTTAACTTTCTTCACCCAGATGCAAATGTTAATTTTCTTTTAGTGATTACGTACATCACAGATTGGTGTGGGAAGAAAGATGGTAATGATTTTAAAAATCCAACAATTTTTCATTGTAAATAATGTTTCAAATTTTATTCTTAATTTCACTTGTTTTACAGTAACATATACAGATTATTACAGATGATGAATACAAGAGGGAAAACAAATAATATGTCTAAAGTGTATCGGTGAATTTCAACAACATATCACAATATACACAACAGAGGGGGGAAGAAGAGACCAATATTTACAAAAGAAGAGAGCAATATTTACAGAGTTCTCATGACAAGAATGATCTGGTGATAATATGTCATATCAACTACTGAGTAAACACACATCCTACAATTTTTTTTGTTTAGCACATTGTGAAATAAGATAACCGAGGTGGCTATGTATGGCACAACTCCAGGATCCTGGGATCTTATCTCCCCTCAAAGCTCATCGTTAATCAAAGCCACCGTCTCACAATTCGTCACTTATGCTTTTGTCTTATACTTGTAGTCATTATGTAGTGTCATTTTCACATCTCCCATCATCATTCAATGTTATCTTCTCATAGCTCTTTTTTGTTAGTGTTCGGTTCTGAATTACTTCCTGTTTTATTTGAGCAAAAACTCTCCACAACTTCAAAGAAAATCTGATTCAAGAAATAATCAAAATTACTAAAGGACATAATTAGAAATACTGATACAGTGAATTTAATGGCAAAAAAAATGAATATATCTTAGTGGTGGTTGCTTCAACTAAAAAAAGACAACCACAGGAAAGCTAATTTTTTTTCCCCACTCACAAGTGAATGAACGAAAGGCCTACCTGCCAAGCGTACTTAACTGAGCAGTACTGCTAAAACTATTTCCAACTTTTTGAGATGTTTTTTGTGCATGGATAAACCAATGCTTTTTGTTTTCAGGGACTAAAAAATATAATTAGAAAAAAATGTTGGGTTTGTTTATAATATTATTAGGTGTAAAAATTTTAAAACAAGTGCATATGAAGTGAGCATGAAGAAAAGTTAGTTTAAAAAAAATATAACAAAACAACAGCCACAGCAACAAAAAAAACTTGTGGTTTTAAATGGAAAGTCTTTGACTGAAATTTTGAAGTGGATCTGTACATGAAGAAAGAAAATAAAACAAAAAACGTATAATCTTTATTGAGACATTTTTTTCCACCTATCAGTTTCAAACAAATGATGAACTTGATAAACACAAGAAATTTCCATGTCAAAGCAGATTCACTACTTCGCGCATAACCATGTCTTTTACAATGACCTTACCAAAGTAGGTAAAATCAATAGTCACGAAAAGGAGTAGGCCTAGATATATATTTCGCAATATGAGAAACCCACTTTACTTTCTTCATTGTCCAAATGCTTTCACTTCATAAATCATTTATTATAAGCCCTTGCTAAACCATGAAGTAAAATTGTATGCACATGTCAAGATTGCACATATTTTATATATATGAAAAAAAAAAAAACTGAACTTGAAAGTCACTGCTTTTGCACCACATTAATGTCATGTAAAATCTACAATTATTAGCACATAACAACCAGCAGACTGATGCCAGACAGCATTTACATTGTTTGTTCTCCACAGTTTGAACTCACAACATGCAACAATTCAATTTACAAATCTCACCCACACAGGATGACCATATGAATAATTCCTTACTTTCATATCAAAACTGAAATGAAACAAACAAAAAAACAAAAAAATATTCCGAAACACAAGTCGCAATACATGACAGTGTTCAACAGAATCTTGTTTATATTATGTACAGTTTTGTGACGATCTAGTTAACATCACTCATGAACACTGCTGAACAAAAGCACTTGAGTTTCCATTCAACAAACTTGTCACAAAATCAATCTGGTTGCTCTTAAAGAATTCTTTCAAGCAAGAACCATCTTGGACACACTAAATGAAAAGCAGCTGATTTTTTCAATACTAAGAACAGGATAATTCTTGTAATTTCATGCTAAGGTAATTACAAACAAACAAACAGCAAATCTAGAATAGACATTGTACGTCAGTAAATACGAATGAAGTGAAAGGCAGAGGATGAAAAAATGAAAGGGAGGATGATACTGAAGAAAAACCAACAACAAAATTAAGCACAAAATTGCTTTCTTTTCCCACTAACAAAGAAGGAATTTTGATTAAAAGGTATTTAATAAATTATATCAAACAAGTCATTTTTCTAAGCATTCTTCTTGTATTAATTTAATCATGTAATAATTAAATTCAAAACAACAATAAACAGGGTATTATATAGATCACTGTTATCTATTTCAAAGGTGACTGGAATTATGATAACATCAACTTATGATTGCATAATTAACATAATGATTTTTGTGTTGTCTAAAAGAAAAACACTTTTAAAAACTATTAATATTAATCATTACGAACCAAAGTTGAACCTGAAATTTTCATTTCAGCTCTGAAATAGATAAAAGCTGATCAAAAATTCAAAAACGAAAATAAAACCCCAAAACATACAGTGCACTTTGCAATATTCCCTTTCCCTACAATTTGCAATCATACTTGCATTGTTCAAGAAACCTGAAGTATGCCAAAGAGAACCTTTACGAGCTGGGCGAGGCTAAAATGCCTCTAAACATGTTCAAATAAACAACCTGGGACAGGAAACAAGAAACCGAACCCCCCACCTCTCAAGAAAAGACGTCAAAAAATGAAAATATCCAGTTGATAGAACATGGACACACAGTGGACAAAAGACCTGAATACCTGCAACTAAAACATAATACTGTACAATGTATTCTCCAACATATCCAACCACACCACAGCACTATGGTTATGTTCTTCACTAAATAGCAATAAAACATATCAGTGTTTGTCCTCACAACATATTTGCTTTCACCTTCGCGGATTAAACATGATACCTTATACCATTGTGTTGAATTTAAACAAGAATTCTATACTACCACTCTCCACGTTCTCATAGACTCAATGCCTGTGATATGAACCACACTCTTCGGTTCTCACTGAGATAATTACATTCCTTCCACCTCCGCGAGCAATCAGAGAAATAAAGTGCAGAAGTCCTTGTTTCTGAAAAAGAAAAAATCCCACACCCCAACTTCTAAATAATATATTTCTTTGAAAACTTCAATACCTAACAAAGTTAAAGGAAATGCCAACAATCGCTGCAACTTCATTTGTCAAAAGAAAAGGAAATGCTGTATCTTACAGGAGAAAGGAATCATTTAATGACTGTTGTGCTATCTCTAGAATTGCGACAGGGATGCCATTATTAAACCTATATATATATTGAGAAAATAATCGAAGATCTTACATGTCCTGCTTTTTGGGTGGAACTTTCCCCATGAAAAATATAAACAATATGATACGCCAACCATTAATTTCCCTGAGCTGTGATCTTTACAATAAACAATTATAAAGATGACAGTAAACATGAAGAAAAAAAAAAAAGAAGCGGACATGTAACCTTCATTTTTCATAATTTTATTAGAAGTGATGAAATCAACAATATTCATTATCAAAGATGGCTGAATTGATGAACAAGAGAATGTAATGAACAGCCCATTTGTGAAACAAGCCACATACAGCCATACTTTGCCATACATTATAACATTATATTACATGTATTCATCACCAGGAAAGAAATTTGCTTTTAGCTTTATAATGCCGAAAAATGCCTGCAAGATAAATAAATGCAACTTTTGAAATAAAGAGGGCGAAGGGAGGGTTAGACTTGTTTATGTCATAATTGAGGTCCCTGCTGGTACGACTTAGTTTTTAAAAACAAATTTATCTGAAACTTAATATTTTATGACAGACTAACAACAAAAGGAAGTCAACGAACTGAAAAAAATACTCAGCGATGTGACTCAAACTTTCAAACCTCTGTCTTATAATATCCATACTGTACCCTTTTTTTAATCTGACACATACAAGGGCTGATACAGACATTTGGAGCGATGCAACAAAAATAACACATCCTTTTTTATGTAAAGCTTTGCACTCTTGTTCTTTACCCCAATGAGCATAGATCAAGTAAGACACTCAGATCATATATCAGTTTTTGTCTATAGATAATGTCCATCTCCCAATAATTTACTTAATCCAAAATACAAAGTCTGATCTGTTGGTCATCAATATAGAAAACCAGATTTCTTACAGCTTGTGGAAATTTTTTTTTAACTCCATACATAGAGCTTCTGTAACTCAAGAACAAAATATGGTCATGGTGAACGGACATGGACCACAATACAAAAAGACAATATCTTCAGCTGCCTTTTCATAATATGAATCCTTAAAAGATGTTTTGATTAAAGTTAAACAACACTTTATATGTTTCAACCATTTTTAACTGCAACATTACTACACTACAGTATGTAGTTTGAGCAGAGCCTTTCAAATTATTTACACCATAATTTATGACAGTGTAATGTCCATTCAATGATTGAGATGCATCAATGCAATTAACTCTGAGATCTATCTATTATTCTAACTGCCATTCTGTTCTTCTTTATACAATGTCATTATATATTGTATGAAGCAAAAAACAAAACAAAACCCCCCAAAAATATACTTCTGTATTTGAAGAAATTAAACAGCACCTCAATAAAACCGCAATGCTTGGTCTTACTCTCCACTTCTTATCAGGATCAATAAAAGCACACACAACACACACATACAGACAGAGAGAGAGAGAGAGAAGCCCTTGCCACCCCTTGTCCTGCAAGGCTTTCTTTTCTCTTACTTAAATCTTAATATTACCAACAAAAGGGAGATAACAACATGACTATAGCATAACTATTTACATTGTGACTTAAGAAAACACCATCAACTTGTCAGCCTGAAGAGGAACCAAAGCCCAACATTTCTGTTTCTGTATGAGTAACAGACAGAAAAGGCAAAACAAAACTAAACACAAAAGAAAGGGTAACAAAGAAGAAAAAAAAACTAAATTATCAGAAATGCCAACAAAAGGGAGAGAAGAAAATAAAGCAAACATGGGAGTAAGAGGTTTACAAAAGCTACACAGAAGTACCGGGGAAATGTGGAAAGTAAGAAAGACGGGACAGATAAAAACAAAAACAAAGCAGTAAAACTGAATAATAAGTTTAAAAAAATGTTAAAGTCAAACCTCGGTATTTTGAAGCTGAAGTTTATACGATATGTTTACAAGAAGACGTAGAATTGAAACCAGACATTTGGAGTCTTGCGTTTTAGTCATTAAAGTTGTACTTCCTTGAATTTTTCCAATCATTGTGAACTCACAGCTCTTAACCCTATGTCCTATACTTTGTTTTGGTGCAACGTCAGACAGAAGTGATGGTGATTGCTCTATTCTGTATGGTCATTTTGTGAGGTCAGTGTACTACATTCACGTTATGTGGCCTAAATCCTTAGCCCTTCAGCAGCGCCTCTTCTCTCCCCCATCACACACACACACACACACATGCACACATCACCGACCCCATCCATTCAATATTTACAGTGTTGTGATGATAAAGAGATAACGACAATATGTACAAGTTTGGCAACAGCATTCAAAAGAAACTTCATTAAACATATTGCATGAACTTGAGATGCTGTAAGCCATTTTCCTTCTTTTCTTAGTTTTTTCTTTTTTTAAAGTAAAAACCAAACTGTCCGGCAACATAAATTAGTATTGAAACAAAATATTAGTGTGAATTCCACAAAGCGTGAAGTGACAAAGCAAGCATTGAAGGATTTGGACTTTTTTTTTTTCTCCTTTTAAGTAATTTAAGCTGCAAGACAAAGTCTGTCCTCTGATGTCTTCCTCCCATTTTTTTGACAACAGTATTTTCTTTGTTACTATATTACAATCTTTTTTTTTCCTTTCCATTCAGCACTTGCAAATACCTATTCCAGGAAAAGTAAGCTCATTAATTTCCTCTCGACATATCCTACATACACTGTTCAGCATTATCATCTCACACTCAAATAATATTATTCTTTCCTTCAATTCTTAATCAAACAAGTGAAATCGTAATCCATTCAGAACCATCAAATGATTTACAATGTACACCCATTTGTTTCATCATTCAGAATCTCATTAAGGACTTGTTTTCAGACAATGCAACCCCCTTTAACCCCCCCCCCCCCCCCCCCTTTTTTTTTTCCCTCTTAAAGAAATAAAGAAATGTATTTATGTATTCTGCCAAGAATTACATGCCTGAATTTTTTCTTCCTATAGACACTTTTGAACAAAGTCTACTTGCCATTCAGAGAAGCTATACAACAAAAAACAATAATAAACAAAACAAAGAAAAAAAGAAGATCTAACATTATTGCAAGGAAGATCCGAGTCTCAACAATTGAACTACATTACTCAGAAAATAAAACATCACTTGTTCTGTGTAATGATAAACAACCTGAAAAAAACCCAAGTGAAAACAGAAAAGAGAGAACAAATCCCCCCACCCCAATAATATAGGAGAGGAACAATAGAAAAAGAGCACAAACAGTGACAAAAACACTGCCTAGATTTGCTTTTCTGAGTGCACTAGCTTGAGACCAGTGAAATGCAAGATATCTACAAAATGTCCAGTGAGTGTGCTGTACATTCTTTCAGAAGAACTTGGTATTCAATTCCTTTGTTCCACATGAGAACACAAACTACTGAAGCGGTTTAGATACTCCAAACAAAGCAAAAAGACCAGAAATGTTTGGAAATGACACAGTGTCTCACTGGAAAATTTACAAAGACAATGCATTTAATAATAGGAAAAATGCTTTGTTTCTCCGAGCAAAGTGCCGGATTTCTGTTGGGTGCATAATGTTTTCGTAACCTAAGGAAGCCAAAGTCAAGAGACGAGGAACTCTTTGAGTGAAGAGAGTAAATACTAGCCAAGTCTTTACTTTCACTTTCACTACCAGGAAGTATGCGTCTGTACAAGCCATCAACTCAATGCTCCATTCTAATAATGATTTTCAAAAAGTATTTCTAACTTTTAAATTGACTTTTCATCTTCCCTTCTAGCCTGTGATGTTAAAGACGCTGATATTTCAAGGAAAGTCAGTTTTAAAAGGACAGGTCTAGCGGTGTTCAACTTCTGTGCCAATGAAAACTTCTCCTAGTTTCTTTCCAGTGGACCATGTTGACAGAAATGTGGTTTCAATTTAAGCACGCTCAAAAAGATAAATGTGAAAGGACAACAGTTTTTCCTTATTCCACAACTCGAATAATTATAAAGAAGTTCTTACGACGAGAGATTTGCTTCACTATCTTACCTTGATTTTTGTAATAAAAATGAAGCTATCCGAATCGAGGAAAAATAAGCAAATCTGTAAACTAGGATTGGCTATTTCCAAGAAAGGAAATTAAATCTAGAGATGACAGAGAAACCATCATCTAGAACTGAGACTTGGCACAGACATCTTTCTTATGTCTGAATTCATGAGTTGGCAGATATGCTCGTATAATGATCTCTAGGCTAGCATTCTGTACACTGCTGTCAGTACCTTGGTGTCGGCAACCACTGCTTGCGCCTCACCTTTTTCCTCCTCTCACACCTGTAGCTTATGTTAGATGGGCTGTGTGCGCACTCCCCTTTTTTTCCCGTCCCCATAAAGAAGCCTCTAGACCAGCAAATTCAGCACGACGGTACTCAATTATGTTACAAAATCTGTCATAGGCATCAAAACAAGCACAGGAGTTGCCTGAGGCCTGGGAAATAACCACTAAAGTGGACTTGAATGTGTTGGGACATTTTTTTGTTGCTAAAAAAGCAAGTTTCGGCAGTTGTTCCTTAGTATATAGGGCTTGAGAGTCTTTTTGCTGTAAAGTATTTCGCCATTTCCCACCGAGGTATACTGTACTAAATTTCCATTTCTATTTTGTGAGCAACATTTTCCTTTGAACTCCAGTACTTATGTAAAACCATGCCATGCTAAGGTCAATTCACCGTGGTTTTCATTTCTATAAAAACATCATGTTTTAAGGGACATCTTTTCTTCAGTGGACACACTACACATTAATCGAACAATCTGGTTTCACCCTTGCAGATTTTCCTTATTCAAACTGTCCCTCCTCACAAAACTAGTCATCCTTGTTATGTCAAAGGATTAAAAAAGAAATGGCTGTCCTTTATATCTGAACGAAAGATTCTTTCAAAATGGATTTAAGATCTATGTAGAAGAGGAGGGTGGCAATAACAGCTATGTGTGTGGTACAATTATGAAAACTTTGGTGATAATGTCTACGCGCTGAAACAATCACAACAGGTTACATTCAAATGGAGTAAGCTGCTCATGAAATCACTTCAACTATAAATGTAATATGCGTGTGAAATCCTTAAATTGAGGTACAATGAAGATAAGGCCTCGTAACTGATAAATTACCTTACAAGC